>UYWX01000391.1:0-15274 GCA_900622495.1 Hydatigera taeniaeformis
ACCCTCTCAGAATGCACGTATTTAACCCAACTCAATGCCTTTTGCTACCGAGTGGGAAGTCTCGGACGGTGCAGTTAGAACTTTCGAGCGCTCCTAGGTCCAGTTCTTTTGGAAAGATCCAGATAGCCACCAAACTGACCGCCACTTTTGCAGGCGATTGAATAAGCATGGCTTCTCTTATCTTTGGCGACCTTTCAGTCGTTTCCTCCAATTCTTCTCCCACTCTATCGATTAGAACATATTCGGTGATGCAAAATCTAACAGCCAGCCGAGTCAATCCTAAACTCCTATGTGACTTTTCAGTGGCCTCGACTAGATCCGACTTTTTACTCGGTAGAACTTGTAGAGCTATTCAGACGCAGCATTTCTTCCGTCCTGCTTGCATTGAAAATTTGTCACGCAGATAATGGCACGAACAGAACACCTTCGGAGTCACGTGGAGCTCGTAGTTGACCCTGACATTATTCAAATACGGGAACTATAATGCAAAAGTCGTAAATGACTCGATCAAGTGTCACGCCAGATATCTTCCCAATCCAAGCAATGAGCTTAACAAGTTCAACTAAAAACGGCTACAAACAGAGGACAAATGCCTTTTGAGTTCAAGTGTTATCTTTATAGCGTTGTAAAGTTAAGTTGATTTTTTGTGTTTACGGTCACGCGTAAAATCTGCCAGCGATGGGATTGTTACATGTGCGTTAACACGTTGACATAACGCAGGTAGAACACCCAACCTTTTGTGAGTAAGGGAGTTCGAAAATTACCATGCGCCGGAGCACACGTGCTAAATATGCGACCTCAGATGAATTCTGATACGTGGACAGGAAACAGGTGGAGGCTTATCAACTCGTTTCGCCAATTTAGACCAGGTCCATATCGTGCTATATTTATACATAAACTTAAACAAATAGAGGATTTATACTGGGGAAACACAAGGTATTGAAATGAAAAATGAAAATGCAGATACAACACATGCATTGAATTGAGGGAGAGAGGAGAATAGAGACCGAGTAGCTGACCGTACAACGATGAAATATTTGGCACAGCACGCAGTGAGAGCCTTAGAGGCTGACTTGTACTCTTCTATTAGCTATACAGGATGATAGGGGAGAGGGGAGGGGAAAAATTGGAGGGAACGAGACTACCATAGGCAAGAAGAGAAACCAGATGAGGTGAGAGTTGGACGCATACGCACATACGCAGTGCTAGTTGTGCTGGGACACCTCAAAGGAATTGGAAGAAGTATCCTGCTGAGGAGAGAGATACCTTGAGTCAAGTGTGTAGAATCGTTCGCCAAGTGCGCGCCTGCGACGCTTCAGACGATTTGTGTACCTCCGATGATGCGAATAGGCAGTGGCTGTGACGGGAGTAGTAGGGGTGGGCAAAAGACAGGATGAGAGCGGAGGCATGTCAGTGTCAGAGAGGTGACAGGTGGGGGTCTTCTCGCTTTCTTCTAGAAAGCCAAACGGTACTCCACTTCTTTCCTCCTCCCTCCAATTAGGGCGGGTAGAATCTGGTTCCGGACACACTTGGTGCCAAGCCTCTGGGAGGTGAAAGACATCCTCCGTTGAAACGGCATGCGATGCCACCGACTTATTTGGCTGAAAAAGAAGAATAGTAATCAATGGAAATTTCACAGTGGTATAGTTTATCAATAAACTGTTGTTTGCATTAATGCCATGCTGATACAAACATACCGACATTGTATTTTGAACTATAATACAATGGAACCAATTCCAAATCAAAACAAGCACAGATGCTACTTTACAAATAACAAGTTGTTCTTGGGAAAGGGTAAAGAACCAGCGATGTTTTAGTTGCATTAATATTTGAAATAAGAGGTTAAGCAAATCAAAAATGGGTTGTGTTTTAAAGAAAAGATTTTTGGCACCTGTCTCCCCTTGTGGCAGCAAGAACCTTCTCAGATAAGTTACATTTTACACCTCTTCAATAAAAGTCAAGGAAATTAAATATGGCAAAGGTGATAGTCGCAAATCGGTGATCGGAAATTTACTGATAACTATCTTGGTGCATAATAATAAACCAGAGATTGATACAAGTGCCAATGCTAAGACGGTATAGATTGAGGCCCATTCTCATCGAGTGTCTCATGGGCATGTGGAAACGTCGAAACGTCGATAGCAAAACAAACTGGATTCAGATGCAAAGAAATTCGACAAAGCATACAAAAGGGAGGTGAACTTACGAAAAGAAGTTGTGATGCCGAGGGAAGGCTATTTGGAGGCGGAGGCTCTTTTTTCGATTGTAATTGCGTTGAGCGTGTACGCGAGAGACCGACCTGTCCCGATCTCGGAAAATCAAGACAAGTTAGCGAGTTTCTCTGACGCTTCACAACACTGCCTCCACCTAGGCACTGATGACAGCGCTCTGAGTGAACGGAGACGGAAGTCTCACTATCGGAAGATGAAGAACAGGAGACGACCATGGGAGTCTGCTGCTGCAGATGCTGCATGTTGGAGCCCTGGACACTGCCAATCCCACCTGAGGAACCATTAGAGAGAGTTGGGGTGTTCCCGCTCTCACCGGCGTTGAAAGAGGATGGACCTGTCCAAGCGCCATTAGTGTTGGAGCCAGAGGTTTTCTCCTGCAGCAACTCATGCAGAACATCATCAGGAAGGAGGTCCAAAGCCTGTAAGAGACTCCAATTCTCTCCTAAGTTTGATAAAAAGGGACACATAGTCACAAACATATAGAAGTAAAAATTATACTTTGTACCATGAAGAAGTCTACCATACTTGATAATAGCAGTTAAGTTAGCAAAAATGTATGACCGGGGGCAATAACGGTAAATGCACTTCAGGAGGTGCCATTACCGCAGTACAGTTCCTCGCCATAACAGATCTGCAACCCAAGTGATAGCAACAACATCAGTCCCAAAGTAACCGCAGAATCCGATGAGCAGACACAGAATTAGCTTTCAGTCCTGACATTGAGAGTAAAAATGCCAATTTAAAATTTGAGAGCTGTAAAAACAAAACCATAACGTGAAAAGAGAGCCAGTTTTTGAAGTGAAATTGGAAGAAGAGTGAAAGCATACGCATCAACAGGTAACGAGTCAATGAATAGGCCACCGTAAACAACAATAGCGGAAGAGGAATTCATACCATCAAGAAGAGCCACAGATGTAGAAGGGCTGTCGAGTTTGGCAGCATTGTTCACAGAACAGCTAGGATCATCTGAACTGCGGTTGCAGATGGGCTGGTCCGCAGGAGATACAGGGAGACAGAGGCTGCCGAACACGTCCATATTGAGATCCACGAGGGATGATGCCGACTTCACGTGACGCCGCCGCTGATGTTGCTTAGATTTGGCTGTCTCAGCCTCATAGTCGGTAGAGGTTCGGCGAAAGAAGTCACCAATCTTGCCAGATATATGACTCTCCAGGTGGGCATCGAAGTGCGCCTCGAATGCAGCCTCGTTGGCGCAAAAGGTCCGACAGCTTTTCACCGGGCAGGCGAATATCAATCGTACTGGCTTATTCCTGGCTGTAAGTAGACAGTGTCGACAAGTAATGCTAGATAGTGTGAAAGCGGAATTGCGATTTTAAACAGGATCACAGCATCTGAGATGTGTTGAGAAGTTGACATGATTTGATGCCAAAGTGGAGCATATGAGAATCTAGGCGGGAATGATCGTAGCCATCCTTCTGAGTGACGCTCAAAAGTGACAGTGACAACAAGACAGAAGGAAGGTACAATAGTGGAATTTAGCGAAGAAAAACCCCGGGAGCCGTAAATGCTACATGTTGGCAACTGGCTAGATGCATGAGCGTATACACCGGAGAGCATTTGAAATTTCGATAACGTGCTCTGAAATATCGAAGTTGATGTAATGCAGAGACATTGCATACAACAAACCGCAAAGAAGGCGGATCTAATGATGGAAGACATGAAAACCTGAATACAGGGACTATTCCATGTCGATTTGTAATGGAGCTTTGCCTAAAAAGTTCACATTATGAAGTCTAAAACTTTGAAGCACATTAAAATATACAGATATTACACGGAGTATTTGATTTGCTTGTGGTTGAAAAAAAACATACATTGATTCTCCGATGCAATGACCAGAAATTCAAGTGGATGGGCCATCACTAAAAAGGCAATTCTTTGCCTTTTATGTACCATACGCAATCGGAACGCATGAACAAAAAGCGGAAGTTGGAGAGAATGTAGTGAGAGGTGTTGTTTAAAAATGTAAAGACTTCCTCTTATTCAAAGTTTTAGATAGCATTCACTGAGTAAAAGATGTTACGATGAAGGCATCAAGACTGCGCCTACAAAACAGTAGCTAACACGCTAAAACCGATCACGACAGCAAGTGCAAAGACGAAGGCATAGGGCACAACAATGCTGCTTGAGGACTTGAATCCGATCAGCTTAGAGGAGAGAACATTAACGCTGGGCACTGCAGATCCACATGCATAGAATTTGATTTCCCGACAGCCATCTTATGAAACGGTGGGTGAAAAACAGAAACCGAATATCTGCATTTTTGCGAGTCTTATGCACATTTCAAATCTCTAGGAGATTGAGGAAATATTTATTGAAAATGTTCCACTCGCTTGAATCATTGCTGC
The DNA here is from genome assembly GCA_900622495.1 of Hydatigera taeniaeformis. NCBI lineage: Eukaryota > Metazoa > Platyhelminthes > Cestoda > Cyclophyllidea > Taeniidae > Hydatigera > Hydatigera taeniaeformis. The sequence continues at coordinate 4,598 of UYWX01000391.1, forward strand.
CTTGTCAAGCTCACGGTCAGCACCACATGTTTATTTAAGTGTATCTTTTGAGTGACAAACGGTTAGTTTACAACAGTCACGTGACTGGACGGACACCATTGACATACGAGGAGGAAACAAACTCCAAACTTTAAACCTTCATAAAGTGTAAACTTTTCTATTGCTTCGCAGAAAAGTGATGACTTTATTTACCCTAAATTCTCGTTCCACATGTACAAAACCAGAAATAAAGGAGGAAAATAATTCTCCTCTATCTACAACTTGAGCGCATGCACGCGAACTGGTTGTGCAAATGCCACATTACGACCGAACATGCGATATGGACATGCTCCATCCAGGTAAACCTCGACCATGGATGACTCAAGCATGGATTTATGTAGTTTGGGCTATAGTCATGACCCAGACACAAACCACATTAGTCAGTCATTCATACCCGCATACCACAGACATCGACTGCGTCGGCATCGCATATAGTGTACGCTCCGAGTTGACTGCCTTCCAAACGAGGGTTTTCAAACATCAGAACTAGATGCTTCTATTGCCTACTTTTCGGATTAACGAAAAACACTTGCTAGTCAAAATTGCTTTCGCCATAGCTTCCCCTGTAGGGTCGGCTGTGCATCTAGCTAATCGCACGACCCTAACAATGTATCGAACGCCACTCTCTATCTGAATTCGTTTGCTGTTCAATTAGAGGATCCATCCCCTTGTACTTTTGAGCCATTAGGAAGGAGCTTTTGCTGCTCAACTAGCATTACAAATGACAATAAAACAAGCTCCAAAGACTTCAGAAGACAACAAAATAAATTGGCATAATGAGTTTCTTCAGCCTCTAGAACAATCGTGAGAATTCAAAGACGTTTAGTATCTATCAACATGTTTGTGCATCGGGTGGTAATTCCAGTGCGCTTGAGGTTGACCCAGTGATTATGGGGATGAGGAGCAAACAGCGGTCATCTAACCACGGGGTAAGAGGGAGGACTGATCGTCAAAGCTAGTTGACTGTAAGCGAGTATATTGGTATCAGAAAGAAATACAACAGTAGTTGGCAAAACTAAAGCAAACTTTATGAAGTGTAACTAATGGTTGTAATGAGTACTCTAATTGGTTCGAGGCTAAAAACGGTCAGCTGGAAGAATAATGCTAATCGCAAAAACACATAATCCAAGCCGAAAAGGTTCCAAACACCATCAACGCTGTGGTTAAAGCCGGAGGGTAAGTGTAATCCCAGACATGCTACAAAAATCAGATGAACCGACAACGCTGGATCGAAACAGCCATGAATGGATAGATTAGACGACTTATGATGACAAGTAAAACATGAAATAATGCGCATGCAAAGTAGAACTCACAGACGAATGTAGAAACTAAAAAATCACAACCTTAGTTTCAGAACAATGAAAATCTGAAGAGAAGAAGTACTTCAGGTAAGAAATTAGGTCGATTGCCAAATATTGTGGAAAGGAGTAATGCAAAAATAAGTAAACTTGAGGTTTCAAAAACTAACGTCATGCCAGGTAAAAATAGCAGGCCTCATAGTGGTAAAGTGTAATATTTCCTAAGAGAAATAGTAATGTGGTGATGTAATGATGTAATTCAAGAATTAGTGGTAGGGAAGGCATTACAACTTTTCACTGATCAAGTAAGTCGTAACCAAAACATACAAACAACTACGTACAATTAAGTTTTGATTGACATGAAAAAAAATTATAATTCAAACTATAGGTACATCCACTAGAAGCAAAACTAGTGCAAGAGGCGTAAGCTTCAATGGTAGAAATAAGGAATTAAGCAGACGCAAAGTAGTGAAGGCAAATGAAGAATTATGCTGCAACCGGGAAAACCAAGTCATGTGCAAACCACTGTGTAAGTGACAGTAGAAAAAAAAAATAAACACCATTAATGCGACTGCATTTGAGATGCCTAAATGAGGTGTATTTACAGTCAGGAAGATGGCACTCCTTTAGATGTTCGCAGAGGTTTTCGCATCCAGAGCAGACGAGGCCACAATCGTGAATTGGACAAGCAACCAGTTCGTCAGAACCCTTTGCCAGGGAAGATGACTTATCGCCTTTCCCATTACGCGTAACACTCGCTGACCGCGCAGTGCCGACAACGACGTCAGCAGCGTTGGGCGCAGCCGTGATAGGGAGGCCGCCGCTGCTACCGCCACTACTGCTTACCGTACGCCGTCGTCCATGACGCTCGCCACGCCTCCAGCGCATCTTCTTCTCGACAGTTGTTGAAAATCGTCTACGAGAGAATAGCATAGCTGAAGAAGTTGATGAAAGTCGTTGTTTCCGCTGCCGTGTCGGAGGCACCCGAGGATATGGTGAGGTCCAGAATCCCCCAGTGTTGGGACCTCTCCCGTCCTCTGAAGAGTGCCGACCACCACGACCACCACCGAGGGAACTAGAGAAGTCTGAATCGGCGGTCCAACAACAGCTGGAACATTCTTCAGTCATACCGGCGGTGGAGAGGTCGACGGCAGAACCGCGAGGAAGCAGGTGGAGGGAAGGCGGAGGAGAATGAAAATGACGAGGATAAGTTGGGTGCAGCAGACAGGGAAGAGAGTCAGTAGGCCGACTGGGATAGTAGTAGCTATCGAAGCCCAGATCACTGCTGCAATCCTCCTCCAAAAAGTCCTCCTCGTCTTCTTCATGTTCAAACTCACAATCATCTTGCCAACAACACGAGGAGGAACAGTGAGGAACGCTGGCGAGGGGCGCGGTCCTATCACTACTGCTACAACACCAAGGATCTGTTTGGGCTCCGCCAGCTATAAAAGAAGAGAATACTTTGGTTTCTTAAATGTGAGATTACACAAGCCAGAAATAAAGCTTTGATTAACAACAGACACTAGCAAAAGGAATGTTAGATATATAGCTGCTTGGGGGATAGCAACGCAGTTTGTGTTGCATGTACTCTACCAATAGCACAAAAAGAGGTTACATAATGACAATTAAGTGGTTATCGAGCATGAAAAAATTTCAAAGGCTATTCTTTTCGAACTTTTAGGAAATAGAAAAAAAAATGAACTGCAGGCTAGGCCCTTCTCACTGACATAAACCTTACAGCCCAACAGCTTACCATTTTTTTCCCGATTATTGCCTTAAGCACAAAAATACTTAGCGCTACCTGCGAAAGCTAAGTTAATTTTTTGAGGAGATATAAGTGGAAATGGAAACAATTCCACGGTGTGAATCATTACCCAATGCTGCTATATAAAGGCGTTGTCACGTAGCATTTTGAGAAAACGTAATTTTAAAAAACTCGTTCTTATACCTACCGAAAGTGGAAAGCACTTCACTTAACCTGACTGTAAAATGCAATGAATAAAATAAAGCATTGGACCGGATCTGGACCTCAATACACATTAAGGAATATTATGAGAGGCAAGACAAATAAAATTAGCTTCAGAGCGAATGTTTGCATGGCACACGATGCTAACAATGGAGTTAAACAGGGAAGAGTTATTTTAATAATTTTGAAATCTGACCCCTGGGGAGCTAAAATACAGCGACATTGGAGTTCAGGCTAGGTACTTTACTTGAATTGCGGATTGCCTATTTCCACATTCAAACAATTGAATCCAAACGCCTATTATGATTCATAAAAAGCTTGTTAGGAAAATAATAGGTACATGGATAGAGTCAACCTGGGTTATTCTACTTGAGGAAATTCACGCAAAAATTACGATCTATAAGTGGCAAGGCAACTTGCAGGTGCTAATCGGTTCGGTGACATCGTTGGAGTAAATGCCCATGAGGAAAGGGGACTGAGGCTGAAGTGTTGGCGGGGGTGGTGGTTGCTGCACCAAAAGAGGGTCGGGGCGGGCGGCGACGGCGGTGGAAGCAGCAACCGGAACAGAAATGGGGGGTGGTGAGCGTTGCACAGAGACGATGGCCACCTTGGGAGCCCCACTGACGGTAGTGGTCGTCTGGCGATCAGAGGCCAGACTAGGTGAGGTCTGGCTACGCAGATTCGTGTGAGTCACAGCGGTGGGGGCTATCTTGAGTGCAGAGGAGGGAAGAGGACAGGCAAGAGTGCTTGAGGAGGAGGAAGGGGGCGGAGGTGATGGACAGCGACGCTGAACTTTTGATCTGTCCAGTGACTGAGACGACCGTTGATCCACCTGCACCACGAGAGGCCATATCAGATTCCATTCGAAGTTTGCAAAATAGAAGTCATGGACTTTGTAATTCGTTGAGTGGAACGTTAAAGAAACATTAGTAAAATAAACATACTTTGGTATTTAGACAGAAAGAGCCGAAAATAATAAGTAATATCCACAATAAACGTAAGTTTTCAGACAAAGAAAATACCTCGGCAAACCAATAGCGAGGGCTGCTGTTCTATCGAGTATGTAAATATGTCGATTACTACAATTAAGTTGACAAAAACGGTTTGAATGTGTTGCTTCCCCGAGTGCGTGAATTGTCAAACACACCAAAGCAGCACTACCAGTAAAGCAAAGTACCATAATTATATCCAGCATTTTTGGGCAGATTGAAGCATTCAACCGAAAGGAATGATAAACGTGGATGCCAGAAGAGTGAATGGATGTGATAGGCTTTTCAATGAATGCATTACTTTCTAGACATGAATGGCGATTATGACCTCGGAAGTTAGGAAAAAAATTCTCAAGATAAACTATGCCACCTATTTCCTAGGGTGCATTAAAGAAGAACTCCAGTATTTCTCCACATTGCGTAATCACAAAACTGTTTCAACAATGAGAAATAAATAGAACAAAACGCAAATAATGTTTGTAAACAGGGAGGCGTGGTAACAGCGAATACTAACCTCTGCAGATTCGGAATCTTTAAACATGCAGCATGGCATCGATAAATTTACTGTAAACTAAGTTTGGCTCTAGATAACCTATATAGGGCCTCATAAAACAGAAGAGGTTGATAAACCAAATAACAAGGGCGAGATGCATGCATAGGCGATCCTCAAGCCCCAAGATCAAGACATGAGTTGGTGCTATAAAAAGGCATCTTGTAATAAAATTAAAATTAGCCGTAGTTGAGCGCCGGCCGAAGGTTTCAAGAGTTAGCGAGTGCAAAGGGAAGAGGGATCGGAAGATACCCGAACAGTCCGCACGGAGAAGCAAAGTTTGAGGGAAGAAGAGGGCCCAGCGGTGGTCGTGCAGGAAGAAACAGATGAGCGCGAGAGAGTAGCCTCTTCGTTGCAAACGGCACCGGCTGTTGAGGATGGGAGAGGATCCGAATTCGGCTTCAACGTCACCACCTCCTCCGACTCCACGTTCTCTCCATGGTACTTCACCAAGTGACGGGTCAAGCCAATTCGCGCCTGGTACCGCCGACCGCATCGCGGGTGAGGACACTAGAACCAAGTCCAGTGACCTTTGAATTTAGTGGATTTAAGCTTTGAAATTAAAAAAAATAGAAAGGAGGCGAACTGGGTCCAATGAAACGCTTTGGGCAAAAAACACAGCCCATTTTGAAGACGAAATGTTTCAACAAATCTAGAAGTTAATTCCGAAACAATGCGAACAAAGTCAGAAATTATTTGGTATTAATTGGAAGCACTGGAACTAAACTTGCTGAAGTTAGACACTGGTATGTACAAATAACTTTGTCGAAATTGTAGGGGTGTTTCACTTCTTGAAGTTGAGATGCCCAAAAGTATGGCCCTTTTTCGAATCAATATAAAAATGATGAGCATCAAGCAGAAAAAACGGCTGCGTGCAAAATTAACACCAAGCAAAGTAAATAGCTTAGTGAGATGCCAGTTGAGATGAAATGCAAAAATAAACGAAATCATAATTTTTATTCGTAACAAACTGGGAATAATGAAATCATTGAAATCGCACAGAGAAAACTGAACAATTTCACACTAGTAGTTTTGCCTATTCACTTACAGCAAAAATCTTGGCGAGTATTCGTACTGCAACGCTATTGGCTACTCATGAACCAGCTAACAGGTATGGTAGGGTAGGGAAAGGGAGAAATCTTTAAAATTCCGGATTGTCAGCAAAATTCTATTCAGAATGGCGAGCAATGGAGCGCTAAATTATTATGAATACAAACTTGAGTGCTTCATTCCTCAGAACAATGTACCTACCTACTTGAACATGCCACTTTTAGCAAGTCAACAAGCAAACCAGAATGACGAAATAACCATGGCGCTATTAGCCTAGGATTAGTTAAATGGAGATATTCTAGAACGAACTAATGGTTACTTTTCCAAAATATTCCAATCAAGCATTACAAAGACAGTGTGGTGAAATAGGTGCATAATCGGCGGAAAATGGGATATCTGCTTCAAAATTTAAAAAAATGGCTTAATAATGGGGCGAGACCTAGGGTATCCAATTGTCCTATCAGCGCTTGAAATGTCTCAGTTTACCGTTATTGAGATGAGTAAATGCTGAATAATAATCGTAACCAACTTTTGATTTCAATGTTTTACTTTTCTGCTCTTCACAACTAGGAAATGAAAAAATAAAAAGTAAAGACAAAGGGACAAAGTATCGTTGTACATTTGCTTCGTGCCACCTAGCTGAAGAGACAAGCTGTCAAAACATTGACTGAACTTATCAGAAATAAGACTACAGGCAATGCCAATGTAATTTATGCTAAATTTAACTAATCCACGGGAAGTATGAATGCGATGAAGCTTTAAAAAATACATTCCCCTGAATGGTTTACAAGATGCTATAAGAATTGACCAACCTAAGCATTGTTTTGGTACGGGTACTATAGTTAGGTAAGAATTGCGACTTAAGGCTCCCATTCGAAGCCCATACGCAAATGGGAGCGATAATGAAGAGAGAACCTGCGTGGTGTGGTTTGATTGGAATTCGAGCTGCTTTTCCACGCGTAAGGGAATCGACGAGGACGCACAGTTTGGCTCAGGTGATGGTTCATTAATGCCATCGCTCTTACTCCTATACAATAATAAAATGCCAACTGACCGACTAGCCGCCAGCTAACGCAAGTTTAGAAGATCTTACATAAAATCCTGCCATAAGGTTATGAATTCATGAAACCACTGCAGTCAGAACAAGAAGCCGTGCCAACCTCAGAACAGCATCGCATGCTGTTGAACAGCAAAATTGAGTTACTGGGACTCGATGAAGAGCACGAACATAACCAAAGTCAAATTTCAGATTGGAAATCCGAGGGCAATAAAACAGTTCATTTTTTAATTAGCGGAACTCACGACAAACCGAAAGCGCTCGTTAGGATCCTGGGAGATGTGAAGGTCGGTGGAAGTAGGCGCTTGTGATGCGACAGATCGAGTTGGTGTGGTCTAGAAAGAACACGATTTATCCATCAATGTGCCTTTGAGCAGGGCATACGAAAAGGTCTTGAATGCGGTACGCCTTAGGTATGTAAATTGTCTTTATTTGAGATTAAAAATGTGTTTTAAGATTCCACAGAAATCAATGTATAGTGCCAGTACAGAGAGCTGAACAATGCAAAAATTTGGCTTTAAATAACACTCCAGCATTGCTAAGGAAGTAGCAATGTTTCCAACGGTACGGCAGCGTTAAATTGACAGCATCCCAAATGACAGTCAGAATACATCAGACAAGTAAACTCCGCATAATAGCAATGGTACATATTTGTAATAAGAGTCCGTAAGTAACAGTATACAAAATGAGCATATGATTAGCATTATTCGCAAATGCCATTTCATAAAATTCCATGGGTGAAGTAACATTGCGAGTCGAGTAGAAGCACGCATCAAAAGATTACTCGAATCCGCTACGAGCACAAATGAAGTTCAAAGCATTTAGAAAATGAAAGCATAAAGTTCCTCTGCATATTAGGCAATAACCAAAATGATAAAAGTGCTTTCGAAACAGGGGCAAATTAGCCAACTGTAAGTTATATACTTCGATGGAAAGAAAAGAAGGCTAGGAGTGAAGAGATGAACATGACGGATTCGCCCAAAATGAGAGCGCATGGGAGGGGCAAAAAGGTGTACATCCCATGCCCATAGTCACTCACAGGCAGCGTTCACTGCAGGGTATGGCAATATCACTCTAGAGAGACTTGAATCTGGTTTGTAGTCTTCCTGTGAAGACGGTCATGAAGCTAGCTAAAGGGCTGAGAGTTGACTCAAAATACCAATGGAAAAAAGGCTTCGTAATCAATTTTGGTAGTGATGTCTATCAAGCGCGTTCAAAAACAATAGTTTATAAGAACACAACTTTAAACTCCTCTGAAATCTTTTGGGAAGCTAGCAACAAGGCATGCTAACAGTTTGTCTGGTGGCAATGTTTGAAGGACACCTAAATGAGCTTTGAATTGGGGAAAGTCATCAAATGTCTGATGGGGGTTTTACAATGTGTGCGAGAACTGATGATGCAAGCAAAACACTTTAAGCGTTTGATGATGTTGATTATGATCAAAGGCAAGGAATAGTGGGTACATACACATTCGGAGCTGACCGTCGACGGATTAACGACAACGGGAATCCGAGCAGCAGCAGTCAATTTGGCTCGATTGGCCAGACGCACTGTAAGATTTTCCTGACGTTGTTTAGCTGCATTTGAGAGATTGATAAAGGCGGTTGACGGCGTAAGCAGCTGTCTTCGCAATGCTGCGTGCAGTGGAGGAGAGACAGAAGAAGAAATTGTTGCTTGTCCAACACCCATTGGAGGCAGTTGAAGAGCAGCAAATAATGAAGAAGATCGCGTCTGAAGTGACTGTGAACTCTGCGTTTGATGGGTTGTGCATGTTACCACAGGCATAACAGACCCACCAAAGGAGCGCTTTATCGGAGGAGGGGTAAAAGAATCATCTTTAGAAAACCAATAGCCCGATGTCTTTCGAGATGGCGGTGGTGCAGACGATTGAGAGGACGATGTCGACTGAAGCTGACTTAAGACTTGCTCAACCTCGTTAGCGCTTATTGTTGGCAGCTCGATATTGGGATCAACCAGTGAAAAGACCGAACTGTTTTGGTGCTGCTGAAAGGATGGAGGTTGAGAGGATGAGAGCAAATATGGACTACTGCGGTGATTAGTAACAGGGGAAGAAAAAAGGATGTCTCCTGAGTTGGCCAACGTCGTAGCAAGATGAGAGGAAAGTGGAGATGAGAGATACTGTGAGCCTTTAGTGGAACGCATTATGTGGTAGGCAATTAGGCTAACCCAGGTCCTGACAAACCTAAAAAGGACAGGTTGCTTGCATTAAGAAAAATTAGCATACAAAATTCGGGTGTTTACAAACACTTCGAGGCATAACGCTAAGCAATCAACTTGAATTGGTGCGCCAATCATACCAAAAGGCAAAAGACGAACAAGGCTGCCAGTTAAGTGGGCAATGCGATATAATCCAATTACTTTATAAACAACTGTAAGATGAAAAAACAAAGGAGCACTGTTGTATCAAATTACACCGAGAGGAAAATCATGACTCTTCAGTCTTTATGTATTTATGAAAGCAAAGCAGCAAAAATTTCCGAAATAAGAACGAATTGTGAAGGGCCTATAAAGTGGACGAAGTACTTCTGAACTGAGAAATAGTGAGAGGGAAACGGAGCTCTTGGCATCATGCAGCTCAGGCAATGAAGAAGAAGAATGATCAGCTAAATATAATGGCAGCTAGATGAAGTTCGTGCAATCCGAAAAATCAAGGAAAGCACACCATATACCTCAAACAACGACTAATGGTCTAATTCTACAAAAGACTCCCATTACTTGTAACAGACAATCAACACTCCTTCAAGGTCACAGCCCAATAAAGTTTCCGCATAACATTATCCGTGGCATCAGGGCCTAAATATTTAAGTCTATGTGTAAGTGTATTTAAATACCAAGGACAAACAAGTTATGATCTGCATTTCGAGCGTTGTGATTTACAAAGTTTAGGTAAAAATGAAAGTTAGAGAGCTTGCAAAGATTAAAGGTATTCTAGTAAATTGTGTAAAGCCATAATAAGGATTGAGCTTGGCACATCTGGTTCTTTATTTGCAAAGAACTGAACTTACGCAGTCCCGAAAAAGGTGGGCTTAGAACTGCGTATTTTGTATTAAGTCAGTCTTTCCGTGTTTTGCTTCTGTGTGCAATGCACTGCACCAAAGGCATAAATTGCAACATTCCAAAACTTTCTATTTGGGAATTAAAGCTGCAATGCATGCCACAATGCCTTTAATTGGACGGAAAAGGTGAAAGTGATCCCTAAACTGCTCCAAGACCTACTTGTCCGATGGAAACAAAATAGTCGCTAAAGTGACCGCTACTCACACAGGCGGTGGAGAGAACAAAGTATTAAAAATAGGTACAATCTTTGCATTGAGCATAGAACTCTCCCCCTTAGATTCTCCGGTATGCCTTCTGCGACAGAATTTATTTAACTATCATGCTGATTAGGAGGGCAGTTGGGGAATACGAGCTTGTCACTGTAATTTCGTCGGTCGTCTTTTCGCATTTAAGGTGAAACACGCAGTTAAAATTTTTAAGTTTCCACCTGCAAGAAACCATTTTGATAGTCACTGCGCTTTAAGATTAGCCGTATTTTGCGTGTGTTAAATCGTGGAATTTTATATCATGAAGTTTTGAGCTTATATTTCCAAGTGACCCATTAGCATCTGATTCCGTATAAATAGTAATAAAAAGCTTAGCATTCCAAGACTTCCCACTCGGTAGCAAAAGGCATTGAGTTGGGTTAAATACGTGCATTCTGAGAGGGT
>UYWX01000392.1:0-15224 GCA_900622495.1 Hydatigera taeniaeformis
TGGAAATGACCGACAACTAATCAACCACTTGCTGTTCTTGGGGACGAATTTTCCCTGCATGGGTTAGTTCCTTTTTTGATTTTGGAAATAAAAATTTTATATTTTTGGCTCCTTTAATTTCACTTTGCTTTTTTACGTTGTTTTCATTTTTGTTACAAGCCGTAATTATTAGATACGTTGGTTTCTTCATTAATTGTCAGCAATTTGCATGATTAATGATGGATCCCTTCTGCTGTACTTGTTTGTAACAATATTTCACTTTCTTAGAATCCAAGCTTGGGTTGTCGCCTTTTCACTTTATGCATTGTTGTAGAAATGATGCGATATGTAAAGCAGGTAAAAGTACCTGGAGTAATTTGTTTTGATTAGGAGTTTTTTTTTACCTCAACAGGTGTATTTTTCGAGGATTTACTAGACTGGTAAAGGTACGTTGCACCATCAATGGGCTGACAAGAAATTCCGCTTCAAATTTTTTAAATTATTGTTTAGGACGCTTTTTTAAAAGGAGAATTTTTTGAAATTGGAGAAGTTTATTCAATAGTTTTCCTTTATAGCTGTTAACTATTGTTTATTCCTTTGGGAGGATGTTCAGACTTTAAGACGGATAACTGAAGTTAGTTGTTGCATGCATTAATTTCCGCTAAAAGACATTGCCACTTATAGTACTGTCCTGACTTGGTAGAATTTTAGTAGCTTTTTACTTAGTAGATGTGATAGGCTTTAAAGTAGAAGAGCTTCGTCTGAAAATGTTTTTGGTTGTTTTAATAAGCGTGTAGGAAATTTTATTTAGATTACACAGAGTCGGTAACTAGGATTTCGCCTTCAATTTTTAAGAGTTATGTGAGTTATGTGACCGACTAATTTACGTACGATATAAATGTTTCGTCCCGGCTGTTAAAAAGGAATTCTGGTTAATATAAGACAGAAAAGAATACAACTTCGCAGTCGGTGTCATTTAAAAAATACAATTAAAAGATAGTACTAAACGGCTGGTGCTTTGGAAAATGGCCGTATGTAATATTTCTTATGAAGGCAACATGCTCCATTGAGCAGAAAATGTTTTGATTCACTTTTAGGACCTTAAATGAGTCAGCCAGTGGTACCGCAAAACTCCTCAACAAGAACACACGTGTACGTCCTCGAGCCATTGATCCGATCGTACCCGATCCGATGTGCATACGAATTTAAGGTGAATCGCATGCTAGCACAGTAACCCACTCATTCAGTTGCTGAATAGCTTGTTACCCTGTTAAATCACACAAGTCTATACCAAACGATTCACTGCTTTTAGGTGTGCTCAAAACGTCATAGTAGGGGGGAGACTTCATTATTCGTATTAATCGCCATCTGACACTTAAAAGTTTGCAAAGTCGGCCTCTAGCAGCGTGCTACTTTTGCAAAAGCTCGTCAATTATGAGGTAGATAAAATCTGGGTCCGGTGAGTGTTACGTTCAAGCCGCAAATGTTACTAACCAATGGGATGTGAATTAGTACAAAATAAAGCAGCCTTTTATTTTGTTCTTATGCTTTTTATAAGTTATTAGCATATAGGGCGCCAAAAAGGCAAGGTGGAAATTCAGTAGATTGAAAAACTACGATAAAAAGTTTTGCTACTTTAACTGACGTCCTTCTAAGGTTGCTACCCACAACCATTTATCATTTTGAACCATTTAACAGGGAAATATTCTTTATAACAGTTTTGCTTGAAAGTCTTCGAAACGATAACCCTCTTGGATTAGGTTTAAACGTAACTCATGTTTGGGCGCTTAGCTCAAATTCTTTCCAACCTTTACCAAATTTTTTATAGCGTTACTACACTGAACTTACAAGACATTGCCTCTTAAATGTGTCAAGTGCAGTGATGTAGGTTCGAGGTGACTTCAACTCGAAAGTTGCGGACTACTGAAAGTGAGTGAAGGTCATGCGGCCATATACGACTCGAGTCTGTGCGAAATTCGACTAAAGCATTAATAAATAATCAAAATATTGCATGCTCAATGAAATTTCCAAAAAAATGAACTACAAAAGGGCCATCTTCAGCTCTTTAACTTTGTTTTAATGAACCAGAATTAAAGTCTGTAGAATTTTAGAGGAGGGAAGCAAAATTAGGTGTAGGTTTAGGTCAAATGGAATGCTCGAGAGATAGAACCTCCAAGTTAGAAGACGGAATGAGTTACAAATTTTGTTATAATGAAGAGGATGGCATATGTTGCTGAAATTAATGTATGTGGTATAACTGGTCAAAACACACTGATATTGGGCACAATCAAATGAGATAAAAATGTCATTTTAGCAAAAGAAGAGTTGCATGCATTTAAGGGAGGGGTATTTCTTGTATTTATGAATGAAGATACAAAACAATTGAAGAGCAATGATCGGTAAGATTCATAAAGCGAATTATCACTATCCTACCAATTTGAATTCGAATTAACATGGATTTGACACATTTGGGATCAGTTGTAGCGTTTACCTTTCTTCATTTTATTTTTCAACAGTTCGCGTTCAGCTTGATGACTTCCTTCCTGACCACCTAAGCTTTTTAGGTATTCCTTATGGTAATCAGCACTGCTGAAGGCACTTCCACCGGCAGAAGGGTAACTGTTTCGATATTTCGGTTGATTGTTATACTCCTGTCTCTGTTCGTATCTATCTCTGACTTCTTCAGGGTAGTAGTATTTATAGTCGGTCCTATGACTTCTATGGTGCGGGTGACGGTAACCTGAGGTAGCTACCGCAAGAAGAACAAGCAGCAAGCCAAAGACAAAGAGATTTGAGCTTCTCATAGTGCAAATTTTGAATTCTGATCTTCCAAATGCTTTGAGGTGCTCTTGTGTACTACGAGCTTTCTAATTGGCTAATAGCTGCGCTCCAATAAACAGAAGTTGGGTTGAAAAAAAATGATGATAGTAATTAGTTCAGAGCTGAAAGGCAATGGTGAAATTCTTCTCAGAAGTCTGATTCGAAATGTGTGGATTAAAGTATCGAACTCGAAAGTAACGTAACGTAAAGGGCCTAAATTTTGACGCTTCGAAGCTGTTTCGCAACGCTTCCGTTTTACGCATTCCTGATCTGTGTTTAGTACCAACATCCTCCTCCATAATTGCACTAGTGATTCAGCCAACATATCAACACTGCCACTGGCTTCCGGCTCAAATAAACCTTCCCGTTCTAATTGTGCAATCTTCGGCCAATTACATGGCAATCGCGAAAAGCTTTACAACCAATTTATAGCTAAACTCTAATTCAAGCTCTTTAAATTACCACTTCACCTCGATCCAGACTTCTAGGGTATCAATTCTAGCCTAAATAAGCAAAAAGCGAAAGAATATGATGTAACAAATAAAGGAGCAATTTGTGCATTTGTCATTCCTACAAGAATAACTTTATTTGTCCATAATATTTTTTGTTAAATTCAACAAAGCCATATTTGAATACGAAAGTGAGCCTTTCACTCCCAAAACATTTATTTTCTGGCGCATCTGAAAGATCTTTGAATGGCAATTAAGTATGAGTGAAGAAAGAAAGCAATTCCACAATAGGATATTCAACTGTACTAGAACAGTTTTGTAGGGAATAAGTATTGAGGAAGGGTCGCTAAGGATCTGTATACTCAGGTTCAATCGGCGTAGTTGGCTACCTACTTTGCCTCCTTAATGAGTTTTAGCTCACCTATGGCAAAATTGTGCTTGGAACTTTATTAATTCATTAATTTACACCAACCATGAGGCGAATTTGTTGGTTATATGGTCCAGAAGTACTTAAACTCAATATTGGCACAATTCTGGAGCTGAAGCGAAAAGGTACACAATTAATAGCTCGAAAATGAAGTGTGTATTGCTTCTCTTGTCACAAAATAGGGTCTAAAATGGTTCACAGGTGTTATTTCTCCCTCATTTACCGTTAGCCTTCTAATCAGGTAACAGCTACTCTTAAATTATCAGAAGGTAGAAGTAGAACGCTGATCGCGACTAAGCCAGGGTTACCGCAGATGCCTAAAGTCTTAAAAATGTGCGTGTAAGTAATCTCAGCCGTGGGGAACCGAATTTTCCACCTTATGATTTTATCTGATTAGGCAAATTTTCATACAATACTAATGAAACGGTGCCTCGACCTCCTAACCTGGAGATTTTAAAGTTAGTTCGCATGAGCTATCTCTGAATTTTCTGTTTTCTTCTGCTTAAAATGCATCCTTCAAGAGAGGTATTTACATATTAGATACGACATTGATACGATTGTAAGATGAGAAGTATTGCCATGAGGCTTCAAGTTGATGGGAAGTTAATGATGTTTAAATGCCTTTTGATTTTCGAAGGACGATGGTGACAAGTATCAACCATCGTTTTCGCACTGATAACTAGTTTAAGTAAATAACCGCTTCAATTTTCCTATCTATATTATTCGGTGGTTTATACCCACCTGATGTCGGCCAAACTACTTTAGTTTTATTTGTATCATTGTATATGTAAGCTGGCCTTCTAGCCATGCCAAGGCCAAATCCATTTTATCCTCCTCGACTGCGCTCTTCTACCTAGTAAAAAGTTAAGAACACTTAAAATACTTTAAGTCAAACTTATGCAGCGGACAGGAAAAGGTCGCAATAGGCTTTGGAAAAGAAGAAACCACTTCTTAACGATGAGTTTGCAATTTGACACTGACTACCGTAAGGGTAGTTGTTTTAATCGACCGTGTAGGTCGGAATGAGAGTATGAAAGCAAGCTCTACATACAATCGTCTCTCAATTTCAATACTGCTGATTCCGCTTCCACGCAACGCCACAAACTAACACTACAACTAACTTTAGGCTGTTAATATCCTGTAGTGTAGGCACATAGCACAAAACAGAACGCAGAGACTCGAATTTTTAGGATTCCAGGTCCTCCAAGACTCCAACGTAGGTCATTTGCTTGGAAGGGATTATAGGGTCATTTTAACAACCAACAAAGGGGAGACAACTTACCTCACTAAAAGGAATATAAAGATGTCTCATTTATAAAGCTTAACTCTCAAATTAAAATGTTTCATACTGCTTATATCTAGACGTTTATCAAAGGCGGCTAATTTAAAGAATCATTCCTAAGAGCCTCTCCGAATGAAAATGTATCGCTGCTACTTATTAAAAAAAGGAATTTGACCAAGCCTGAGTGAAGGATGTTTAACATGGATTATTCAGGTTAAACATTTAGATCTGTTTACATTTTAGGAAAACTAACACTAACCATAACGCAAGAATAAACAGCTAAGTTAATACAGATTGTTTAATGCAACTGAATCGTCCAAAATATACTTTTTCGGTCAGAGGTGGGAGTTTAGTTCGGGCGCTGTGCTTGAAGGGGTCGACATAATCTCAGGGCGAGACTAAGCTCCTTCCCCTCTCCATTTATACTCTATCCCTTGCATTGCATATAGTTATGTTAAATGTAACTCTCAAAAGAAGGCAGACTCCTGTGCAGTCGGTCAAGAGGAAAATCTGATGACAGCGATGTTGAGACCTCACAATTATGGGTAGTTTCTGATCCAAGTTTGAGAGCTTTTTCCAAAAAACGAAAACTTTCAGTGTCGAAAGTTGACTCAACTTGTCTTCAATGTTCTCGCCGACTTGTGAATCTATCAAACTCGAGTGTGATGTGATATATGGTACTGTCACGTGGCGACTGAAGTATTGCGCAACCACTGTTTAGTAAATATCACAATCTAGCTTCTCCGTTTGCACAAAACATTAGTTCACTTAATGTCTGTTAAGGGCGTCACGAAAGTCTGTGAATTAAATTAATGTATAAACAACGTTAGAATCACTTGAAAGGTTCTCAAATCTTTTTTATTTAAGGAACCTATTCATAGGAACAGGTGGAAGAATTTTCTCCATTCTGTCACCAGGCTTAACTGGTAAATTTCACCAAAAGTTTCTACTAGTGTAATTTCAAAAATGAAATTATCATTCGTCAAAACTTGGGCATACCTAACCTTCTAGGTTTCAAGATAGGTTAAATTGATGACTAAAAATTTGACTAGTAAGGCGATTGGTTCAAGCAAATTTTAAATGGCTGATAAAATTATGTTACCATTACAAAGACCAAAATGGGTCAACAAGTAAGATTAAGATAGGGAGCCTTTTCTGTCGAAAGACGCAGTTACTTTTCAAGACCCGAAAGAGAACACTTGATTTTAGAGAGCGATCTTGCGAGGCGTTGAATAGTATTATTAGTACAGGGAAAGGACAAAGTATTTGGCAGACCCAAGAAACAATTGGCATGACGTTTAGATCGTGTTACAAAGCAGAAGTACAGCCCGTGAATACCTACCCCTGAGGGTAATTAAATACCCATTTTGGACAACTATTCCTAGCGTGCTCTTCGAGCAACACTTTGTCTCGATTGCCGCGTTAAAATGCATCCACTTAAAATTGACTTGCGACTGTGAAGGAATTCGATTCTTGTTTCATCATATGTGCACATTCGTACCCTTGAGCAAATGAATCGGAGCATGAATCATTGCTCCGCTTTCGTTTTTCTATATAGCTTTTAAAATGAATGCATATAAATGTTTTTTCAACTACTCCTAGCTGTGATTTCTTCTCCTTACTTTAATGTTGACTGCCTACCTCAACCTGAATTTCGTCCAGTCGACGGAGACAGGAATACATGCATGCTCTGTACTGAACTTGTTTTAATGGTTTACACCCATTGCTGCAGAAGACGAGCCCAATGCAATTGTGAACGACAGCGGTGTTAACCACAACAATTTAGTTAAAAGTAGCTTCCAGACTTTCACATTAGCAATGGAGCCTATTTTTCTCTTACTTCAGTGACCAAGTAACAACAATGAAGTTTTAAGGCTGTAAACTACCAGGATCGAAGTTATATACCGCTGCCTCTAATTTAGCCCTCCAGCACTCTTGGGGTCCCAAGAAGTCACAGCAGCATGAAAGAAACATCAAGACTAACGTGTTCTAAGGTCAATACCATTTCCAGCAATTAGTTTTCGAATCCTTGAGCTTTCGTGTAATAAAGAGTAGCAAATCGACTCGTCAAACAGCCGCTTTATTTTGAAATCTAGATTAAGACCTACATGTCATCAGTAGCGAAAGCGTCCAATGAGAAGTATTGTCTTTATATTTCAATTAAATTGACTAATTATTTTCTGGGAAAATATAATGCCCTCCTATATTCTAGAGGGGTTCAGAAACACTTGAATATTTCCACCACTTATTATTTTTAAAAAGTCATTAACTTTTCAACAGCTACAAAATCAACATAGTTACGACAACTTTCGTCAAAAGAAAGGAATGGCAGAAAATGAAGTACCAACAACAGAAGTACAACTTCAAAGAGACCTCAACAAATTTACATCTACCAATAAATGAATGGGCATATAATGGGAATAAGTTTTTTTTGCTAACATTAGGGCCTTTGAACCTCTAGTAAAATGAATGCATTGAAAGCGGAAGCTAGTTTCAGTTGTATCGCCTACGCTTCTTGATTCTTTGTTTCGCTAGTTGCTGCGCTTTGGTCCGATCGACATCCTCGCCCCCGGTGTCGCGTATGTAGGCCAGGTGGTTACTTAAGCTGTCGTCGTTTACTTCTCTGCGGGCGAGGTAAGTACCATGTCTTGAACCGAGGTGTCCGTACGAATGATCGTTCACGTAACGCCTCGGAACACCAAATGAGCTGTGCTTTCGATGATGCACATAGCGATAACCACTTGTCGAAACAATCAACAGAACAAGTAGTAGAGACAGAATAAAGAGCGTTGATCCTCTCATTTTGTTAAACTTGAATATGACACCAAAGAAATTAGCAAATATTCACTTAAGGTAACTGCCTTCTGATTGGATGGTAAGGCTTGCCTCATGGTAAATCAAGCTGCCGTACACCAACCAAGTTGTAGAGCCAATGGAATGGAGGATCAAGTTACACGAACAGAATTCCTAAAATGCAGCGATAATATTGGTCATACACTTTTCCTTATCCAGTAGATCAATTGATACATCTTTGAAAATATAAACAGTTTTTGCATATAGTTACGATCTTCATCCAAGTGGCCAACATATGTGTGCATTTTAGATTATTTCGTCTCGCTACATAAAACCCTTTATTCGTTTTTTTCCACATTTGATAACCGTTTTGATTTCTTATATAAGAGTTTGACCCAAAATTCATTAATTTTTATTTGATTTGACGCCAATACAAGTAGGTAAAAATATGAAGTATTTTGATCGTTGATAACTTTCACTAATTGTGTTACTTGTCAAGGTACAAGTGTGGTACAAGTGTGGTACAAGTGTGTAGGTGAGTGACCCACTTTACAGTGAAAGAAAACTGTTGTCAAGAGTATTTGACACTCTACCACAGGTTGCGGATTATCCTTCAGCAATGGATGCTTTATAAGAGTCCTTAAATCAATACGGGTAATCTGCCATCATTATTTTAATAGCTAAAACCTTACTTACAGACCAAGAATGTTCACCGAGTTGGAAAGCTCAGCTTACTTCAAATCCCATTTATATCAAATACAGTAAATATAGCAGATTTCGTGGTATAAAGAACTTGTTATTTATAATTACCGTCTTCTAATTACCCCATTACTATGGGACGCACCTCTGTCCAAAAAGAAGTAGAACTGAAACCATCTGTGCCCAAATCAAATACACTAAGGGCATGATCCATCGTCATCCTTATAGCTTTCATACTCACCATAGACGGTAACATAAGTTATAAGAACTGGATGATTCGAGAAAGTGTTGCTTAGTTATTTGTAACTGTAGATTCAGCACTTTGCTTTTAATCCAAGGTCGCGTTTATTCACTGTCGAAATATTGCTTTCACTGTGCAAAGCAAACGATACAAGCTTCATGTTATAGGTTGGGAAGAGGTGATGCCACAAATTACACGAGTCTGTTAGCAATACTTTCCGAAATTCAGTAAACTTTCGAAGTCAGTTTTGTGTTTGGCTATAAAAGGGTAGTAAAAAGTCGTAAAAACGACTACTATGAATAACAATGCTTTAGCTGCTTTACAACACGCGAAGGATTTCTGCATTAAAATGCGGTTTTTTGTTTTGGTAATCCGTTTTTTTTAAGGTCAGGGACCTTTTATTAATGAGTAGATAGAGGAAAATTAATAAGGAAAAATTACAGACAGTCGTTATTAAGTCTTCAGTAGGCACCAAATAAAAGGAAGATTGGTTTAAAGTTACTTACTTTCGAACAAAAAAGCTCTGAGTAGCTTCCAAAGACTCGAAGTATTTATGCAAGAATTTTAGTCCCATCGATTTTCCTAAAAACTCTTTGAACAAAATAATGGACGCATTTATTCCACATTTAAGTGAGAATTATGACGAGTTAGCTCAGCTAAGAGGACTTGCAAGGGTGAGTTTGTGAAGGGCAGAGAAGGGTGTGCAATAGTATGCATGTATCAAAGCTCTCCTGCGCATAGACTCACAAATGAAAGATCACCTGATTGCGAACAAAACAATGAGCCACGCTTTGGCATAAAATTTCACGAATCACCATAAGAGCGTTCAACAAGGCCTTGTCGATAGCTTTGAGACAAACTATGGGCTGTGGGAATTTATGCTTCATTTAGCAGTTTAAGCATACTTTTTTATAGCTTTCAGTTTAAGGCATACAATGGAATGCTTTACAGCTTGAGAGGTAAAACAATTAGGGTCAGAAGCAAAGTTAATGGAGAGCCTATTATTTCGAATTCTTGATCATTTAATTGTGCCCTTATGTACCTGTTTGGAAACAAATCTGACATTTGAGGGAGCTTTAATAATTTGAGAGTGACCTGGTTTTCTAGACTCTTCCAGAACTTGCCACTAGAGCGTCAGGTCAATGTCGTATGTGCAAGCGCATTAACCGGGACAATACTCTCAACAAGATTGGAGTGAGGTGAAAACTCAACATTCAAGAAAAGGGAATCACCTAGTCTTATCGTCTTCTCATAGCTACCAATGCATTCGCGGTGCTCTTCTGCATACTCTCCCTTATTTGCATGCGGGCACCTTCATTCGACCCTTTCTGTCTACCAACCAGACAAAAAATTCAAGTTCAAAACTGCTAACCTATAACAAAACCGTTGATAAGAATTTTCTCAGTAGTAAAATTGTGAAGAAATTCACCACATGCTTTTTACGCTGATTTAGATGTTGAAGATCTACTGGTTGAGGTTTATGAGTTGCTTGGTGACAATTTTGCTACACGAGTACTTTTAGGGGCAGCCAGATCATTGCACCTGCTAATTATTTGAAAAGCCGTATCCACAGAAAAGGGGATAGCAACTGATTAGTTAAGTGTTAAACATGTGCTATAAATTTAACCAGAAAGTGGTGGTATCAAAATAAATGCACGATTCGGTAAGCTAAACAGTACGTCTTGGCAGATATTGTCCGGTATAGAACTGACTACTTAATCAACTTTAAAAGTTGAAGCTTGAACGAATAACCACTTTCCGTAAACACTGCTTTCATAGGGTCACTTTTGGGATCGTTAAGCTCGCTTAACACTTCGGATTAGTTGCCTATTCTTCTACAATAATGCTTTGTTTATGTGACTGCCCTAATTTCTAGCGATTACTTTGGGATTCGACTTGCCTCTGGCCTTCGGGTCAGGTCAAAGCGCAATCTCTTGTTCTCCTCCTTAAAATGTGCATTTAGCTCAAATTAATACCTTCTTCTATTTTTTGAGAAGTCTCAGAATACCACAATGGTGGTAAGAGAAAGCGAACTCTACTTTTCTTTTAAGACTTCTATCCTGGTGTTTACTGTTTGTGCCGATGAAAAGCATGTACTCCGGGAGGAAGATTCTTCAAATTAAGAATAATGTCTGCGTTTGCCTTACCCCAATCTCGTGTCCCACAGGCAAACTATTCACAAATTGATCCACATCGACGTGAACCATTTGGAAATGTTTCGTATCGAGGTTCCTCCTTATCATGGCTGCGTGCAGATGTCGGAAATGGAATTGCGTCGAATCTCTTTTTATACGAATTTGTGTTTTGCTCCGTATTCTCTGTAGCACACCTCTTGTAGAGCAGTGTACCAGTGTCTAGTGCTGAACACAAATGGCGATTAATAGAAAATCATCTCTACAATTCTTGCTCTCGGACCTGAGCGCAACCCCAGATTCAGTTGAATCCGCTGAGGAGACCAAGTACAATCTCTCAATCAAATGAAAGCTGATGACTGGAACGACTAGCTCGTGGGTGCTCCTTTGTAGCACCGAATATGTTGTGATGACTGGCACGGGAAGCGTACCGAGAGACTCACCAAAGAAGTCATCCAAAAGAAGAGAGGGCCAACGTATTACTTTGTTTACGTGGCCACCTTTAGGTGTGGTGGTTATCTTCGTATTCGTCCTGTCCTTATGCGCGTGGATTGGCCTTGGAACAAGTCAAAGGCCTATCCTTTCTCTCCCTTCACATTGAGTACACGTATTGAGTCCAACTCAATGCCTTCTTTTACCTAGTTGGACGCTGCTGAACGCTACACCAACGCATATCACGCTATCTGGAAGAAGTACCTCCTTCCTGTACTTTTAAAGATAGTGCCAAGTATGGTAATTACTATGAGGAACTTCTTCCCAAACAGAAATTTTGAAAGTTAGTCAGGATCTTGCTTATTTGAGGTCAGAGTACCGAAAAGGAAGCTTAAAACGAAGCCGCTGCTAGTGAGTGGGACACTTATAGGCACTTTGCTAAAGAAAAGTTGTCCTTATCCATTAAAATAAATTTCAAGGCATTTTAATGACTAGATGGCACGTGTACGTCATATTTGAAGGAATGCGAAAAGAGAAGGCAAGATTTGCTGCTTGTAGATTGAGCATATTTCCATGCTCCTCCGAGGGACACCTAAAAAAGCTCGCGAAATTCATTATACATTGTATAGTGTATGTTGATTATTATTAATATTGTATCCATTGGAGAAGTTAATATATTAGTTTGGACACATTTGATTCTTCTTAGTTGGGTAAAAAGAAAGCTCAAAAATTTTCATAAAACGAAGCACAGACCTAAATAAGCAGAAAAACATGATTTAGTTTAAAGGAATCAAAGTCTTTCTAGGCTTACAATAAGATTCGTTTTTTTTTCATTGTAAATAATAGCCAGCAAATAAACGATATCACTACGTCTGATGTTTTGCACCACTGGATTCCAAATACTAACGGTACGGGTAGCCGGTAAAGGCTTTACAAAGGGTATGCAGTAGGTAGAGAAGCAGTGGCAATCGCCGAAGGGGGAATCTCCGACTCCGAATAGATGCTTGTATTCACAACTGAGTCATAGAGCTCCATATGAAAGTATTTTGCGATGGCTACTAGCTCACTTAAACCAAAACCGAGAATACAATAGCGAATGATCTCCTGGATTTGTTGGCATTGCAAAGTCTTGCCAATAGAAAATTTGTTTTGATCAATATAGAGGAGGTTACCACAAAATCTAGCATCACAGCAGCTTTTTAATTCGTTTGGGAGAATCTTGAGGTCCATTCTATTTCAGCATATCTTTAATTATACAAGTAATTCAAGACCTAACCTCTGTGTAATGAAATTAGCTTCAACGTGCATTGAATATGGAACTAACATAACTCTTAACAGTAGAACCCAAAGTATGCCACAGAGAGAGAGGAGAAATTCCTCTACCTTCCAAAAGTTGTCACACCCACCATTGCCATTGGAGAGTTCAACGATACATCTGGACATACTGTATGTTTACCACTTGATCAAGAAGTTTCGAAACCTTCGACACCTTCGAAGTTCTTCTAAAAGAACTTTCGAGAAACTTATAAAGAAAATGACAATTATTTCCTTCCATTGTTTTCATCAGCACGTGCCCACAAAACGAAAACTTTAAAATCAAGAAGGTATCTCACAGAAGGTCTTTGATACAATAAGGCCCTGTATTTAGTAATAGCTAGAGCTAAAGAATCCTCAGGATTATGTGGTTAAAAATTATCACGATTTCTTCGAAGGCACTACCGTTTAGATGTCACTGGCTGAGGACGAACAAAAAGGTGTGCCGAAGAGTGAATTCTAGTGATTTATCCTTGTAAACTGTAAAGATTCGAACGGATGCTAATTTAGCTAACCTCGGCTGCTCCTCTTTACTAATCGCTCGGCTAACCTTGCTTGTACTTTCTAAATGCAATATTTTGGACCTCTTAAGGAAATAATTTAAAAATAATATTATTCTACATTTGTGGCGGTAATACTAGATCGGAAGAGTGTCAATTTCTTTACAATTATTTGGTCCCTGAGGTTTAAAAACCGTTTGTCGCGCCTCTGTGACCAGGGGATCGGAGGACGAGAGGATTTTACTTTTTGAAGTATATTGACTTTGACATGCCGGATCCCACAAATTGAATCAACAGACCAAACCTCAAGACCTCCAGTCCCTATCCATCTTTTCCTGTGGGAGGTATATTCACAGCCTCCTTACTAAGCTAATTAATTGAACTGTGCCTACCGAAGGCAATTGTAGAAGACTCCATTTATCTCACTACAATCTCTTCTAGGCTTAAAATGCAAGTCACTATTTCTAAAAACGTCACCGTGATGCTGTTCAAGAAATGTGACGAGATTTTTTATTGTTTTAGCTGCATCAACTTAACTCGAACTATGTTTCTTCTTTTACCTCTGGATTAGCCAATTGTATAGGGTAAGTTGATAAGACGGAAGCATTCGAACTTTTGTAGGTTGAGCCAAGGAAGACTTTAACATACACCAAGGTTCAAGCTGAAGAATGAGAGTAGCGTTTGTTTTAGCTCTGCGAACGGCAGGTGGTTGTGCATTAAGAAAGCCTGTCTTTACATATGTTTCCAGGCTGAATCGAAATCATTCTATCCAGTGCTTCGGATTCGCTATATAAGCTGGAGGTCCTACATTTTTATACCATCCTCTGAGTGTTTAATTTAACCGCTATTTTTGCTGTACGCGCACTTTTGGTGGTATTCCTTTTCGTAATATATACTTGTAGCTCCTCTATTCTTTACTTGTATCATAAAATACCGCCAAAACAGAGCAGGACGCACCACAAACTTAGAGCAGACCTCAGAAACACCCAAAATCTAGACCAAGCAAAACCTTTTAAGTAAATGCCTTACCGTTCATTTGAGCGGTAAATCATTAGTAGTTTGATCTCATTAAAGACATGATTCTCAAAAATAAACTGCACCCTTAACTGTGTAGTCGTCGGGTGTCGTCCCTCCTCAAGATAACAAGACACTTAGTCCATGCCCATATTTGTACATTTGCAAACAGTGTGTCCGTTTTTACTGCCAAAAGAGGAACTCGAGGAGTTAATGGGCAATGGTTCTCCAGCCACAAATAAGTTTATCAATTTGTACTTTGGTTGCTTTATGGGTTAAGCTATCACTACAGTAGGTAGCCTCAGAGAAATTTTGGATAAAGGACCTACTTCTGTGCATTGATGGGAACAGGTCCTTTAAATGACTCAATCCCCTTGCTCATTGACATAAAACACTTAGTTAAGAGAAACACTAAATAAAATCTAACAGCATCTATCTATCCATCCATCCAAAGATGAACAACATTTGAAGTTTTTTTATTATCTTGAACTAACCTAGTGATGCAGCCTCGAAATCCCGTTCTTAATTATCATAAAATGTGATGACACACCAATGAAAATGCAATGTTGGAACTCAAGGGGACTTGCATTTAAGTAGCCCTGTGCGCCTTTTCCATCACTTACTCTGGTCCATCATGAGACTCTACGTTATGACCCTCGAAATTCTCGCCTTTTTTCTAGTGACTGCGATTTCCTCAACAGAATCAAGGGGGTACCCAAGCAATACTGCCAATGCCCTCATTGGTACAGACGACAAATACCATAAGAATCTTGTGGATGCTAGCGTTGGTACATACCCTGCAAGTTGGGACAGGAGATCGAAATGCGGCGGAAGACTTGGCAAATCAAAAGGAAAGTGGGGAGGATGTGGAGACGATAAAAAAAAGAAGGACAAGAAAAGGAAATGGGGCAGAAAAAAGCACAAGAAGGATAAAGCTGTTATGACTGAAAATGCACACTACGCAGCAGTAATATGATAGTGCAACAGATGTGAGAGGCACTGACCGTGGACATCAATGTCTTTTTGGTAAAGTGACTTTATGCAGTTCCGCATCAAACTCGTATTGCCTCAACTTATCAATAAATCACATTAGTAATAGAACCTTCTTCCGCTTAAACTTTTCAGTTCTTCATTTTCTGTAA
>UYWX01000393.1:0-15210 GCA_900622495.1 Hydatigera taeniaeformis
TAATACTCGGAGAGGTCCGGTGCTCGGTGTTTAAGTTCGCATTGTGGCCACTCAAAGGTGTAAGTGGTACAAAATTTTAATAATGTGCCTTACTGTCACTGATTGGGAGCATGAGCCACACAATACCGAGTCGCCGAGACTACAGAGTGAGCTGTATGGTGGAATATATTGACATAATTAGTGTTGTTAGCAATTGCATGGTAAAATCCTACAACCGCGGCAAATGTGAGACATGATCAAGCGTTAAGATGAATTTTGATAAGATGCTCACTCAGCGTATGGAATGAGTGAGTGCTGATAAAGCATCGCATGTTTGACGTGAGTCGAAACGCAAATCATACTTTTGTAGCAGTGTTAACAAGCCACATTTATTTGAGTAAGGGATCTGGTGGAGTCTGCTCCCCCAGTAGACTAGATCGAGGGTGTTCGCACAGATACCGCTTGCACAGTGTTGCACGCACTAATTCGGAAACACTTTTGAGTATTTCTTAGGCGAATTTCCCTTCCCACATCTGTGCAGTGGGAAACAAGTAGGTGGGGCTCACACACTGTGCTGTCAGGGTACAGAGTGGCACGCTTTTTGCACCACAATGACATTAGCTCTCGAGAACAGCGATAAAATATGATTCGCCATGCCTGACCCTTGGTGTAGCTGTGTGTTTGCAGACAGTGGTCAGTCCTGTCCCGGGAAAAATGGGGAGGTCATAAGAACTACCAATTAACTCCGATAAAATGGCGATGGCTTTATCAATAAATCATGCCAAATGAGCAGATTTGGAGGTTAATAAAGTGATCTCACCTATGAGAGGGAAAGAACTGGCACCAGAGGGAATTGACTGAGTCAAAATGAGCAGTAGGAAATTGAAGGCTTGAAACATCGTCATACCTGAAAAATGGAAGGTTTTGCGGACTTTAGCCAACTGCATTATGCCTCAATGCTGAGGTATAAAGTTGTATACGAAACTGAAGGCACCGTTGCCTTATCAGCAGAAGTGCGCCTAATAGTATGGGTTGTTCGGATTGCATTTAAAAGTAAGTATAAAAATTAACAAGACAAAAAAGCAACCTATTTTTCTCTTGCATGATCTTCAATGAAATAACTTGGTGTTTTAAATGGTAAACAAAATAACGAGATTGCTTCCGAACGAAGCACTGAATGCAGATCAAGTGACTTATTAAGACCTAAATGAACAAATTTTCGTTGAGTTACCAACATTCCGCTTTGTAAAGGCATACACTTAACTAGGTGGTGAAAATTGCGTGTCAGGGTAACTCGATTACCTAAGTTGCTCCTCTGTTCGACCTCGAGACAAATATTTTGTTCTCCATTCAAAAGTAATAAAAGCGACCCCTTGGCGGGATGGTAAAAGTAGAGGTGTTTTGTCGGAGAAAATTAGGTTAGCATTATGTTTTGACTTTTCCTTCAAAAGTGCCAAATCGGATAGAGCTGTCGAGTTTTATGCTTCCAATGGTTTTTAAGGCTGAGGCTATTTGCTACCAGCCGTCAAGAGCTGAGGATGTCGTATGTAGGAGAGGAGTTGTTCCGTGTACTAACTTAGGGAACCTGTTAAAGCCACTATACACATTGGTGAAAGTGATTCCAAGTGTTCACGTGAGCTTACAGAAAAGCCAGTTCAGGAATGGTCCTAGTTTGTGCTACTTTGATGGGTTACGAACCCAGCTGAACGCGTTTTTTGTGCTTTATAGGCATTCTAAAAACCCATCAAACAGTTAAAGCATATAACGGTACTATTCTGATTTTCTTTAACTTTAAGATTACCATAGACGCCGTTCCCGAAAAGCGTTACATTAGGTCACTTCCTTTTTAATAGAGAGACTATTCTTATCTGAGAAGATCAACTACTTCAGGCATTCCAAGACTGCTTTGAATGATGGCAGACCATTAGCCCTTTGGCTACTTTTTTTCAACGCGTCACGAAAACAGACACCATGCAATCCTGTAACACCTCTTCAATAGTGGAAGCTTATAAATGTCGCATGGAAATCAATCGAGGTGTGGCAAGCAAACAAAAGTATTCAAGCCAGCAGTCTACTTCACTCGCCCTTGGATTCCACTCGTTACTTTTACGCGTAAGAAAAGACAAACCAGTGTGAGTTGGTTTATTTGGACGCCGTAAGATCCAAAACTTTGTCTATGTCAACAAACAGAGCTGTCGAAACGCATGCACTTAGAAAACCGACCTTGAAGTAGTGACCCTGACACGCTGCTTCTTGCTCGATTGTCTAAGTTTCCATAGGTACGTAGGATTCGGCGATAAAGGCAAATGATTTGGCTGGTTTAAAGTGATATAATGAAGAGACCATCAGTCGTTCCCACGCGCATGTGCACTATGCTTTTCATGCCCTCTAAATTATTTTTCCCCAATTTCGCATTACTTTTAAACGGTAACTTTGTACAAGTTTTGAATACCAATGGCTGAAGCAAACAGCATTCTCCTTAAGTATCTTCTGATTAGTTCATTTTATTAAGTCGACAATTAATGCCCGAGGTTAGCATATGTGCAAATGCCAAAATCATTTTAGTTAAAGAATTTGCGATTTCCAAGACAAAATGATGGCCATTGCATGTTTTTATTCTTGGTGAACTTTTGTATTCAGCTGCTGTTGGCCACAAAGACCATCAGACCTTCATTACAAAGTATGTTACCTCATGGTGGAACGACCATCGAATTATCATTCTCTATGTGCAAATAATGTAGCAAGTTTCTCAAGTCCCGATATTTCTTTTCTGCTTATTCTTCTAGTTTGTAAGGAAGACATGCAGTCGTCGTGGTGTGCGCTTACTTTTAAAGGGAGACGGTCCCTATTGAGGCAAACAATATACTGATGACGGTAATTTATAATCCCATAAATTTCGAGCGGTGCGCGCGTTAAGGACGCACGTGAGCCCTTTCACAAGTCAATGTCACACCAGAACTCCCACCCTCGCCCTAGCAACTGCGATGAACCGCAGTCACTTTCCCCCGCCCAGGCACGTACGCACGCGTTTATCTATCGCTTTGGAAAAATGTTTGCGAATGGCAACACACTGCACTATATCGGGAGGCGTCCATAGCAGGCGGGTCTGTTAAGCCTGGTGGTGGTAGTGGTGGTCGTGAAATGTGAGGTGAGCGGGCGGACACGGAGTGACGAAGGGGCAGACGATGAAGCTGGCAAGCTGTTTTTGAGATCTCGCTGCTTGCCATTGCAGCCTTATGTTGGTTGCGTGATAACTACATCGTTGAAACAGTTCTTTCGTACTATCATGTTCAGGGATCCAAATGTGTACTCATGCGTGTGTGTGTTCGATGGAGGCCTGTCAACTTAGGAGGACTTGTTTTTAATATTGTTGGTCAAGTACGTCAACCCTACGTCCGATTTGTTCATTCAATAAAATAAGATTGCAATAAAAATCTGAAGAAATAAAAGGGATACAACGTGCTCATTGCAGCAAGCAAACATTATTTCACCTCATAATTGATATTTCCACCGGGAGTATTCGATTTTACATGAAATTCTTGATTGAATATTGTCATTTTGATAATATCCAGTCTCGCGCTTACAGCACGCAACGTGTAAAATGATTTTCAACGGTACACAGGAAAATCCTTTTGCCTTTCTTCATTTGGTGTAATTCCTCCCTTCAAATGCTTAAATACTGACATCAATTTCTCCCAGAGTGAAAAAATGCGTTCATCCAATTTACTTGAAGCTTGCAAATGACTTTGAAGGGCTAATCAGTATGCCAATGATTAAGGATGGGAAACGAAGTCGTGAATTGCACAAATAAATCCTCAACCTATTGTTATCAGAAATACTAAACATATGAACTAGACCTGGATGATCTCGAGAGCATTGAAAGTGAAGTGCTCTGACAGAGTGAAGACATTGGATTACGCAGTGCTTGTGTTGAAACCCCTTATTGTAGACCCGTCGGGCAACTGGCTTCTACTCAAGTCCAGTGGTTTCTCCTTCAAATTTAGTTTACTGCTACCAAAATGGTTTTGACTTGATAAAATGTGCTTTTCCGCGACAGATAACACATCCTGCCAAGATGATTGCGTCGACAACTGCTAGAACAAAAAAACCACCCTTAAATGTTCCAAAAGAGAATGCCTTTCCTTCTTTTGACCATGATTTTATTGTATCGAGAAATGCGAAATTGTTCGATGCTATTTTGTGTACTCATGGGACTAAATCTTCCGTTTATTTTAGTTGTTCTAAGCTTCAGGAGGCGCGTAAAATTATGCAAATTGGACTGCCAGTCAAATGGAAATTTCGAATGGCAATTGGCAGAAATAAAATGCCATTTATTGAAACACGCCTAGGATAGGAAAATTGAGGTAAAATTAAACGCAATGAAATTCGACAGGCCAATAAATTCAAGTAGCCAAAGAACCCATTCTGAAGTAGTGTCAAACAGAATGGCACTGCTCAATAGGAGACATTTGAGGATTTATTCACCACCCTGTCCTCTCTTATTCCAAAGTACTTTGGACATCCTACTCTAAAATTACACTAACCCAGTCAGCACTCAGTCCAGACAGTGCTCCACTTCGCACTCTGGCGCAAAGATTACACTTACACCAGGCTAAGAATTAATGGAGGACATGCTTCAATGGGAAGCCATAATTCAAAGCAACGCTGCTGCTTTGCTGACGTTGAAGTGAAAAAAGGTTGACTTTATACTAAACTCTCGGAAATCTTATAGAATATTAATAACATTTTATTTTTAACTTAGAAATTATTCAGCAAATTTGATAGACGATGAAGGACTTGTAAGAGCCAATAAAAGCAAGGAAAGAAGTCCCCTGAGGATACGATTGTGAAGATTCTGTAATGAGCAAGTCATCCTCCAAATCAACACTCCGCTAAACTTCGAGGTTGGACACATTGGGAACATGGAGCAAAATTTTCTCACAAGATGGTAGGGCAGAAGGACCTCATGTTTTAATTTATCCTTATTTTTAAGATATGCAGTTCATAAGCAAACTCAAACGCTGGTGTGATGCGGTAGTGCGTTGGCGATACAAGAAGGCTTGTGTCTGCAAATTTTAAAGTGAACGATCCTCTGCGTGTGTGTGCCAGCTTTATGTCTGCTCGAACTCTTTTAATTGACTATAAAACTGACTATGGTTTGTGTACTGGTGGGTGTCTAATATCCTCATTCATACACTCACTCATCTGCTAAACATCAACACACATTCGCGCATAATATGAACTGCAGTACAGCCGTGAATTTCAACCCACGCACATACACGCACAAAGGCATAATTAAAAGGTTTCATTTTTGTTATGGGCGCACAGAAATAACAGTTACTATTATTTACGATTCCATAATGTTACTTCCCAAATCACACTTTTGCCCTTCACACACGCCTGCTTTAGTGGGCTTATTGACTATTTCAGAAATTGGGGCATGTTTACGCACACATTGCCTAACATTTTCTTTAACATATTCTCATTACCTAGTCATAGGAAATCTAAGTATGCAAGTCGAGAAAACTAGGATCGCCTGATGCCGGTAAAGCAGAGTGGAATAAATGGGTGAGAGGCCCAGACTTGTCAACACACCGAGTTGCATCTTTGCAGGTGTTTCGGCAGGGAGACAGAAGAGGACGAGCGTAAGCGAGGAAAGCAGGAAACAGGGGAGAATGATGACGTAGTTGTAAAAGGCCGGCTGACGCTTGATCACCAGCTGAAATGTAATGTCGGGGTAGATTTCGGCGCAGCACTGGTACTTAAAGCCTGTGAAGACGGCCTTGGTGGCCAGCAGCTCCCATTCCGGACTCTCCTCGTAATCATTCAAAAACCACCCGTCCGAGTTGTTGTAGAAAGTTATGTTCGTTCGTGCACTAAACGCAAGTCCGCATAAAATAAATGCATATTTTTATAAAGATTTTCTCCACTTAAAAACCCTTCTCTTTGGCGAACAAAATTATGTATCGTTGAAGTGTTTGCTCGGTTCCTATCAAGCATTGCATTTGAATTTAATTGCTAAAGTTTACTCCGACTTTTCCACCGCCCTATTGAAAATACCTGGAACATGAAAGCATTCTGGAGACACAAATCTGGTTGAAAGAAAACAAATTTAATGTGCCATTTTTGTTATTTTATCTTGCACTTGGATTAACCGATGGTGTCTTTTTGCAGACTTTAAATGTGCTTCACTTCTGGATGCATGTCAGCAAGAAAAACTGTGCAATTCCTAGGAATCTGCAAGCTTTCCTCCAAAATCTCAAAGCAGAATTGCTTGATATGAGTAAATTTCAAACATTGCCGCATCTTCAGCTACCACCTTCAAAAGGCGTAGAATAATTTTGACTTGTTTTTAGGAAAAGCTCGGAGCCAAAAATAATGATCCTGTAATTCTTGGAGCAAAATTCAGGATTTTGATATCCTTGAATAACGCATCAGTACTACTTCCTTGGTAAAGTCATAAGGAATCTAGAAGAAGAGTTTTGTGGATACATTTGCATAGCAGCAGCTGCGTTGTGTCTGATGACATCATGCCTCTGCTGTCACAAGTTCATGAAGGAACCAAAAGTTAGGGTGCTTTGTTTAAGGTGGAAGGAAATGCCGACAGCACGAAACTGACAACGACGAAAAGCAACAAATCGGTGCATTCAACCGAATTAACACCAGCAACTCCATTCACCATTACATGGTCCAGATGAATGGAGTGAATAAAAGACGATAGAAGTATAGAATAAGCCTCCTACGAGATGAGATATGAGTGACATTGTAGTTTTGTCATGAGTGTGAGCTGGGCAAAGGACGAACCAAACACAGTTTGTTGTCTTCATCAACAGAGAACAAGTTTGAAGTGTTGGCAAAATGCTGCTTCGTCCATGCTTAAGTATTTTATAATGCACCCCCATGCACGAGTGTTGCCATCAACAACAGCTACTCGTACTTGAAAAACGCCCAAGCGTCTGCTAAAGCGGAAACAGCTAAATCATTTATTTCAGATTGAAACAATAGAATGTGCATATTGTTAAAGAGGTTGTATAGGCAGAAAGAGGCACAGGGCTTTCATGGCAGCGACGGCATAAATTGGACAACTCTCCTTTAGGCATGCATTCCAACAAGTGATTTTGTTTTCAAAAGAGAACGTCTTACAGCACAAAAAATAAAATAAATAAAAATAAAAATAGATTGCATTCCTATACAACTGGGTGGCAGAGTTACAATGCGAATTCGGCTGATTTAAACCAAAAATTTACAGTCATCTTTCCAACTTTTGCCCACGCCAGGGCGATATTCCCTTATAAGGACTAAAATGAACGCATTGGCTGCTGATGCACGGGCACCATTTAGATAACGTGGCTTCTGCACACCTATTTCTTATCACTTAGTTGGAAGCCGGTCAATTTCAATCTCATCAGAGAGGTTACCACCTCGACTGTTGTTCAGTGCGACCTGAAAAATGCAGACAGTAAGGCAAAGCTTTGATAAACAACAATTCGCTTTGAAAACGGAAGTGTTTCGACGAAAATGCCTCCTTGGCCGCTATTGGTGCGTACTTATAGACAAAATTACATGGAATACGGTGATAATCTAACGATCAAAACTCTACAAGATTATTCAATGTCAAAATTAACTTAATGCAAATAAATACTTAAGGTTGCTGCTGCCTGAGACAGTCACTGTTTTATGCATTCACACAAATTCAATTTTCTTCTCTAATGAGACACGACTACTCTAATTTTCTTAAAATAAATCTTCTAGTGCCACAGCTCTAAGGCAGGTAAGGGGTACAGAAATTCACTCCCAGATTTTTGACGGAAGAAAACGTTCTTCTTCGTAGCGCAGTTCTTCATAAGACTGCTTGAGAGGATACCCTGTTTCAAATGAGGTTTAATGAAACCCAACTCATCCTTTGAACTCCGACTTTTCTGAGCCTAAAACGATTTACTCTATTTTGCATTCTGCAGTTAACGCAGATGAGAATTAAAGCATCCAAAATTACTGCTTTCAGGAGTGACTGTGAATGATGTGAGCCCGGCTACCCACTTTTGAGACCAGATGTAACCCGTTACCGAATCGCAAATCTTATGCCACATCAAAAGGTCAAAAGTCAAGTTGGTGGCCCCACAATGCGACACAACTCAGGTTGTTTGACAAATGAGAGTAGCTTATGTGGAATATTTAAAATTTCAGCTTTAACTGTTTATGGGCTCAACTTCCGACGTATAATAGCTATCTTCTGTTGATAAATGACATACTTCTGGCCCAAATTGTCAGTGAATGACAGTCTATTCATTTTGACTCCAATCCAATTTATGCTCGCCACTGCGTTTATAAACTTGTTTGCGCGCTTTTCGTAGTCCCATAAACTTTCTCATTTCCTCGAAATTAGCGAATCCCTTGTAAAGGTGAGTTGAATAAATTCGGAAAACGGATTAGGTTTGTTACTATTTTCTGCATTGTATATAATGGAGCACTTACTGCTTCCTGTTGATTTTTGCACTTGTGAAGCCGTTTACTTCAGCAGTTCGTCCTACCCTTAAACAGAGTGTATGCACAGTAAAGCATGTAAAACCGATTTGCGCGTGGTTTTCCAATTAGTCCTTTGGAATCATCTCAACACAAAATGCTCCCTACGCCTTTGGCCAAGGTGATGGCAGCTATGCAAAATCTTTGCAGTACCTGGGTGGTTTGAGCAGGAAGATCTCAAAACCCGTGTTGGTGTGGGTGTTCCTGAAATCTCGTTTATTTTCTGGACTGTGCTTGTAGTGGTATACCAAGGAAGCTATTTCCCATTGTCCATGCAGTTATTCTGTCAAACAAGGCAAATTAATGTAAACCTAAAAGAAGTTATGTGTGCGAAACCATGGATAACCGTGTGGCTATCAGCGGATTGAGTTAACTCCAACCCGTCCACATTAGACTGGCTTTAACAACGACTTCAACGATGTGGGGCTTAGCAACCCAACAAATGGTTCTAGTACTGTTGCCGTATGTTTAATAATAAAAGTCACAAGAAGTTTAAGCATTTATAAATTAAATATGCAGCTCAATCGATGCTGTTTTTAACTATTAATCCAGTTCGCCAGAATCCCTTCACATATTTAAAATGCTAAAATTTCACTCATCGAAACAAAGTGGTTTAAAGGAGGAAAAATTGAAACACCCTTAACTGACGTTAAGGGAAACACTCTTTTATCAGACGAGCTCAGTGAAAGTTGTACCTAAAAACGGGCTTATTTGTGTGAATGCTTTTTCGCGATTTTTGGTTTGACTATCAAACAAACCACCTCCATCCAAGTACGAAAAAGGGCAACGGAACAGTAAATGGAATAGGGTAGTTTATATGGCAGGTGCTTAAATTGCGCAAATCCATTTCACTTCTTAAACCAAGACCTTTTGGTTTCGGCTAAATATTAAGTGCAAGAGGGCTGGCAGTTTCTCATTGAACTTAAAGAGACTATTATAGGAGAGATTTTTACCAGACAATATTCTAAGCCTATTGGCTAGAGTGACATCTCTCTTTTGGACGGTTTAAATGTTTTCACTCTGAACACGAGCGGAATGACATGGTTATCGAGGCACCTGTTAGCCTAAACACGGCGGTCCCGGGCCAGTCGAATGGGAAGAACTATTATTGAGCATAAATTCTAAGAGGCGTGCTCGTAATGAAAAAGACACAGACAAGGCGTTTTAAACTTACGCATCATAGGTCCAGGGCCCAAACTTGAATCTACAATTTTGCTGATCAAAAGGAAAGTACTTGATGTGGACAAAGCAGGCGCTCTTGTAGATGGCCAGTGGCTGCCACTCCACCGTTCCTGTGTAAGAGACCAACAGGTCGGAGCGTCTTCTCTCTTCCAGTCTTTCATCAGCACTAAAATTAATTGCCAATCTTAAGAACGAATGGGATGTGTGATTAACTATTTGCTGCTCTGCGGTAACTTTGACATGTTTTGGTACATTTATGCACCAATATGCTTGCCATCTTGCCATGTTGAGATATTGAAATGGTTTCACTCACTATTCGACTTTGAACGATGTTGACAAAGTAAATTTGAGAAGTCTACAAAAATTAAGGTAAAGAAATTCGAAAATGATGTCAAACTGTTTATTCGCTATCGTATTTGTGTTAAACACCAGTGTGCAAAGCGCTTTCCGCTTTTGAGGTTCAGTTTGTGGGCGACCACTTAATCCTACTTTACGTTCAACCGTCCAACGGTGCTGCATGAGAAACTGATTCCTCGCTTGCGTGCGCATCAGTGCAGTTATGGATTATTTTGCTAAAGGCTCTAGGAGGTACATGCTTAACCTGGTTTCCATTTATTTTCCATATTAAAACAATTAGCCGCAATGTAATTCTGCTGCTCGCTCATTAATTAGGAGGCATGAAATTCGAACCAGTTATAGCAAAACCCACGTTTAGAGTGGGATTTCCTCACCACGCAAGCGGTCACATAGTATGCCATTTGCAAACTTTGAGTAGCGTATTACGATGTTCATAATCGACGGTTGCCGTGTCCAAGTTTCTTTTTCACAAATCATGAAGTTGTTCCAAGCAGTACTGGCGTCAATTTTCCTTTGTGGCAGAAATAAGTTTGACTATAGCAGAGAATTGATCGCTTGACACGAGAGTGCAAACGGTTGTGAGCCATCTAATGAATGTTATCACGCGAGGAGGATACAAGAAGAGAGGCTGTCTTTTCTTACTCCCCATTCTTAAATGGACACTGCAAAAGTCCACTTTCAAATTTAAAAGGATCATATGGTTGAGTTAGAAGCAACAGAATTTTTCCATTATCAACGCCATCAATGACAACCATAATGAATTTCTGAGACGAGCAGCAGAGAGTTGTTCATCTGGACCATATTTGTGTCGTAATCCTTTGTTCAAGATAAAAAGGGATAAAAGTAATCCCTTCTGGTAAGAATAGAAACAATTAATTTTTGGAAAAGTTCCCTCATCGATGATGAAAGAAACCTTTCGCGTAGTTATGTAGGGGAGGCATCAGCGCAGCTTTGTGAATAAAAAGCTTCGCATTCGTTTCAAACGGACGTGTGTTCGATAGCGTTTCACAGTGGCGGGAAACGACTTTATTCGGTGAGCCAACACCAAACTGAAACGGTGGAAACGGTGAAAATAACGACCGTCTATTTTTTATTGCCCCCAAGTTACACGACTAGAATGTAGGCGTACATTTTAAACAATGGCGCTGACATGGAAGTATGAGCAACGGGTTTGAGGTCAAGGCATTATGCTTACGATCGACGTGAAAACATGCGAGCTTAATTAGCGGGACTGCAATTGTCCACTCCCGACAGTTTGCGTTATTTGGAGTTTGCAAAAGTTCGACCATCTAACGAAGTAGCCACCACATGCTCTTACTGCAATGATATTATTAATCTGTATTTCAAAAGGCAAAAAAACTGCTATCGCTTACTAATTATACAAGGCTATATCCGGAAGCCAGAGTTTTGAAGTTGGTATTTGAACTGATGTGATGTTACCGTACTCAGCAGGGTCCCAGACCATGTGGTAGTCCTTCCATCTCTAAAACAATTGCAGATCCATATCCGAAAAACTTAAAACAATTTTTAAGCCTAAGGAATTGCACCCTTTATAAAATTTCAGCAACTATCCTTCGACTAAGACGAAACAGTAAAATTTCCTTTAATGTTTAATTCCACATAAACTGTTCTACTTTTTTGTTCATTTGACTTCATTTTAAAACATACCTTGCTTTTAATCAACACGCAATACAATGAGCTCTGAACGAAGTGGAGAAGTGATTTGTGCGTATTCGAGGACACATGGCATCGTATTGTGCTATTTTTGTCAAAAAAACAAGAGAGTCCTAGGCCACTACTCATCCCCTTTTTTGTCCCAATTACTTGCAAGAACATAATTAGCTGATATGGGAGTAAGGTCTTTCAGGACATGAGTAATGAGGAAGAGAGGCTGTAGTGGAGGAAAAGATTATTAAGAAAAAAATCTGCCAACGGCATTCTGCCCATGGCAATAAAAATAAATTATGCGAATGAAGGGAAACCTATGCATCTGTCCTACTTTGCTTCGCCTTCGACAGCTTTTGCGCAAAATATGGACATTCTCTGACGCTTAAAACTGAAGGGAAGGGTTATGGTCACCCGTTTATTTTTATAAATAGAATTATATATCATGCCACTGACACACTTGTTTTTCAATCTTAACTTTAGAAGTTTTGAATGAGGTACGAGGGCTCACATAGAGTGTCCGAATACTCGTCGTGAGGACTTGTTCGTTTTCATCCAATTCGAGGATTTGGATGAGTGAAAGGCCAAACTCGATTGTAATCTGCTGCACTGAGAGAGTCTCTGAGAGCTGAGCAATTGGTGAAACTCCGTCCACCACAGGGCGAGCCTTCTTCTCATAGTCGTGAAGCAGATCCCGCAATAACTCCTTCTCCTCCCAACTACCCGGAACATCAGGTAAGCGGTCTACAAAAGTTTCCTCAACTCATATTGCTGTATAATCCAAACAACGTCGTGATTAATCTTGTCTTTCCGCTAACGCATGGCCAAGTTTTATTTATAGCTCAGTTATTTGTTATTTGTGGTTTATTATACTTCTTATCACCTCCTGACCCAACCAAATGACAAGAAAAATGTCTCTCCACATCAAAGTGCTGTAAAACCAAAATGTAATAAAAAATGAATCCCGATAATGATTGCTTAGTGTAGGTCCACCAGACTTATGACAAATGCCTGACACAAACGCTGGTCTATGTAATTTTTTAATTAATAAACAGCGAATTTCGGTGAAATTAGCTAATGAAGGATGCTTGAGACAGGCTGAAAGTGACATCCAGTGCTATAGAAAGTGGACGATCGCTGAATTGTGGACTGGTGTGTCCCACTTCTGTTCACCACCTTGTGGGAATTGTCGCTGCGCCAACAGGTTTTAACCTCCTGCCCACTAATCTTCGAGGGTGCGAAGTAGCACAAAATGGCCAGTTTTGAGTTACAAAGTACGCACAATATGGGCACTAAAAACAGTATTCCAAACAACCGTTGTTGAGTACACTAATGGTTTTCGCTTAGTGTGATAAGCTATGTACTCTACTGAAAAGAAAAATTACTTTATTTTCAAGGAGAAGTCGAAGGTATTGTTAATGCACAACTGCTCTTTAGCTGCATGCAATCAAATGGTAAAGCGATATTTGTCGTAGCACATAGAAATACGTATTTGCTATCGAAACCTTCAAGGTGGAAGCCTACTGGCAGCACCAACCTCCAAACATGCCGTATTTTGAAATGGCATGCATGGAGGCTTTCATACATTCAGTGTACAGCGGAGGTTGTGTTCCTGTGCCGCAATGACCATTTGGAGCAGCAAGTTGCACGGGAGGAGTGGATGGGATGAATCCTCGTCAAGTTGGTGGACAATTAATTATGCTTCCTGTCAGGCTTGACGTTACCAATATCCACTCTTCCCACCCATTCATCATACCTTGATTATGAAAAGTCCATGCATCTCTTATTATTAAAATCGCATGTGAGCGAAAACAAGGAAGTTAGTGATAAAACTTAGTGGAAAACAACAAAGGGAAAAAAATATTGAACATTAGAGGCCTTTAGGTGCATCCTCTCTAGAATCCTCAACTACTTAGTTGACAAGACTCATCATTCATAAATTATTTGTAATTTTAAAATTCATGGAAAACGAGGTGTCAGTATTAGTCAGCTTATAACATTTGGTAATTTTGCCAAATCCTATGCAAAAAAGACTGCCTCCCTTCACTTGTTCAAGAGATACGTCTTGATTGTCCACGGAAGAATTGACCTTTTCTCAGCACAAAAGTAATGAAGGCCATGCAGAAATCAAACTATAAGAGTTGGAACACCGAAGTCGCCTTCAATAGAACAGTATGTAGGTTAGAGCAAATTGTAAATGGGTTTGTTTAGCATTGTTTGGTACGCACCTTATAGCGTGGGGCTCCGTGGCTGAAAGGGCTCTACGACGCATTAAGAACCTCTGTTTCAAGAAATGCTTTGCTAGCACTATTCAATCCGCATTACGTGCCTGACAGCGCACCTCCTGCTGTATAAAACCAGCCGCTACAGCGGTTGATCATGTAATTTTATGCACTATCAACCCGGTCGCGTACGGCAGGGTTTTTTGTCTCATTTTCAAGCCTTGCAAACAGCTTGTTTACTCAAAAGGGATTATTTTTACTTTGAGGAGAGAAGAGAAAATGCATGCTTGTGCTGTAGTGTGTAGTAGTAGCGTAGTGTAGTGTGCTGAGAATCGTCCTCGTGTTTGTGCAAGATTGCACAAAAAGGTTGCAATTGTAATGTAAAAGTTATCGTGGAGCTTATTTTTGCAGCAGACCGGTGCATTTGCGGAAGTATTAAATTGTTCAGTGAACATAGTGAATAAAAAGTGAAAGGTTTCCTTTGACAACAGAAACGCGCATTTGAGAACAGCCTTTGTAACAAATCTGAAAATGCGCTCATGAGAGTGGACTGAGTTGAGGTATCAGTTTACACGGTTGAGAGGAAGCAATGCCAGCGTGAATTTGAGATGATAGTGAAGGCAAGTAGTTTCGTGCGTAAACAAACCGTGAACGAAATCTTCTTCTTTGCGAACATTCATAGGGAATTGCATTCTACTGTCATTATAATTAATGTTACTATCGTCTGAAGTGGAATTCCAACTGAAATGCTCTGCTAAAGTCCCACTGATGAGCAATCCTCAACTGTGACAACACACCTAACCCATACAAAATTTTCATTTTCGATGGATAAAGCTAAAACATACAAAGCGACGCTGGGGTCGTGACAACAGCGATTTGGAAAGTGAAATCACTTGAAGACTGGCCAGGGGGGATCACACTCGTGATGCCAACACTGTTAACGTTGCTGAGTCTCTTACCTCGAAAGAACAAAATCCACTCATAACTGGAACAAAGTAGATCAGAACACCCTATAATATACAGTTGTCCAAACCCGTAATATAAATTTACGTGTTTATAGACCTCGATAAGTAGTTGTCAACGAAGGAAGCATGCGTTTTCAACTCCATATCGGTTCTACGATCAGTTAATTGTGCAGCAACTAGGCTATTACCATCTTACAATACGCTGGTGAAATGCACATCAAACCGAAAGCAAATGATAGTAAGCCATGTTTTAAAACAAGTAGAAACCTTACTTCCTTTCAAACACCTTTAATCATGTACGGACATGTCTCAGCAGATGC
>UYWX01000394.1:0-15036 GCA_900622495.1 Hydatigera taeniaeformis
CAGTTTGATGACTTACTCACGTTAAAACAGAAAAATTTAAATTGTTTTAATTTCTAAAAATTCTCAAATAACCGAACACAACATAAATTTGTGCTCTTATAATAACTAAGACAATGCTGAAGAGCACGTACAGCCAAAATGCTTGAGTGAACACTCGTGTATATTTAAATGTTACAAAAATACTCAAGTGATATTTTACTTTTTGTTTTTTGCTCGGCTACCTACCTAAAATTTAAACTAATCCATGTGTAATCACAAGTACCTCCATCTTGCGTATTTCTTCACAAACTCGGGAGAGTTTGTCGAATGCTACTCTTAATATCTGGGTTTTGAAGCAAGCCTTTTACTTACACTTCTACAGTGACTTTTGGCACCCGCGAAACTATAGGCTTGTAAACAAACGTGTTAATCGTGCACAACACTCGTCACAAACGCCATGCCCAAATGATCTTGCAGAAAATTAAAATTCAATGCCATTTCCGTTGTTACAATTCATTTTTAGCCAAGAATATTTTCTAAACATTAATTTGTGAATTGCGATTATTTGTTACTCGTAAAAAATGTAACTGCGTTTTATTGGAAGCATTATTATTGTCATAAATAGGGCTGGTGGCTATAACGCTGCTCGTATTGTTAAATAAACAAAGCAATAAAGTTTCAACTTAATTGGTTTTAATTTTTTAGACCTTGTACCCAAAATTGATCATTAAATGTCCTACTACTCATGAAATTTATGA
Organism: Hydatigera taeniaeformis; assembly: GCA_900622495.1. Lineage (NCBI taxonomy): Eukaryota > Metazoa > Platyhelminthes > Cestoda > Cyclophyllidea > Taeniidae > Hydatigera > Hydatigera taeniaeformis. The sequence continues at coordinate 738 of UYWX01000394.1, forward strand.
GTAGTAGATTGTTATATTTAAACAATCACGGTAGAATCTGCAGCTCTATCAGTGGAATACGCAGTATTTTTAGGGACAAAGCTTATTCTTTGAGCAAAATAAGGTGTAGAACAGTTTTAATTTGTGTTTTATGAAGGGAGCGAATCCTCGTGGCTTCTGTTTTAGTGTGGCGTCTCAAGCAGGTACTCCCAGCATAGTGGCTGCCTCGTTCTTTCCTGTGTAAAGATGATTTTTTACCGTGCTTCCTGTTGTGGTTAAATGAAAGCAGATGCGAACCTGGCGAAATTTTCACACCTCCACAATGAAAGTAGCCGACAATTTTGTCGGGAGAAAATTGCAAAACATTGACTAGCATGAAAGCCAACAAATGTTTAGATCCAGCAAGTCATCGACGTATTTTCCGATCGAGCACTGCACAGTTCGCCATGCAAAGATCCACTCTCCTCCTCACATCTCGACCCTCTCCCACGTCTTTCCTTGTTTTTTGCCAAATTACAGCAGCCAAATTACATATATTGTTAGTATTTAAGTTTAAAATGCACAAAGATTATTGCTGAACTTTAACCGCTGGGGTTTGGAAATGACACGACACTTTTTAAAATAATTTCTCCCTATCTGTAATTTTAAAATCGAATTAATCGTGCTCTTGGCTATCGTGTCTTTATTTTAACACATACTTTTTATGATTCCAAATTCGTTACTAAATGCGCGCTCAATTTGCCTGTTGTTTTGTTTACCCGCCAAGGATGTTTGCCTGGATTAATGCGTTTGCTTGACCTTGGGTGCACCTATCACGTACTTCCCACTTACTGTGGTCCCTCCACACCCGGTGGTATAAAAGCCAACGAAGTGTGGGGTTAGTGACAATTCGAAGTGAGCCCCAAATCGATCGATAAGCCACAAGAAGCACCATGCCTCGAAGATCAGCTTGCTGTCCCAAAGCTCTCACCTACTACCAGTACAACGAGAGCCCAGCCACTGAGCACTACGAGTACTTCCATGTCAAGAATGGCAGTGAGTGCGGAGGCTGCTGTTGCAGCTGTAAGTCACCATGTAAGTCTATCAATGCCACTTCTCTAATTAACAACAAATAACTATCTTTCTCTCTTTTTCCATCTCCTGCTCTCCATCGCCACCTCCTTGTAGGCTGTGATTGCAACTGCTGTTGCTAAATATCTCAAAACATGAGAAGAACAGAAAGAGAAGAAGAAGAAGAAGAAACAGGACATATCTCTCCATCTCTACGCATGATGTTATTGTTACCTTCTTGTAGCTGAATAAAGCAGCCGATTTTGGCTTACTTCTTTCGGATACATCTCACCTTTTGCCCATTAAAGTGGATGAGACTTGATATGTTTTTTTGCTTAGTCTAGTTTGCCATTCACACACGAAAGGGCTGATCGGCAGTGTGGTGGATTTAGGCACCAGCTACAACTACAAATTAGTGTTTTGGAGTCCTGGGAGTAATCGCATAAACGGTTGAAAGCGGGTGGTAGGGAAGCTCCTCACTCAGCTGCGCACAAGGAATGGGGACGCAATTTATGGTAGCCTGCGACCTTCTTCCTGGGTGTGGTGAGAATGTGGCGGGAGGCGGAGCCAAGGTGCCAGCGGTGGGTGTTAGGCTACAATTGAGGAGTCTCAACACTTTATAGTTGAAAGAAATTGAGAGGCAGTGAATGTCAAAAATGAGTCAAGTTAAATAGCCAAGATGAAATGGATGAAGAATCGGGATGAGACTACTTACTAGCCAGAACTTGTGGATTTTGAGGCTGTTAATATACTACTAGTGGAGTTATTTAGTAGTTCAAAATTAAAGATCTGTCAACATATTCAAATTTAGCTAAAAAATACAATGAAAAAGAACAATAGAGAGATTTTAATGTCCTCCACATCTCGCCGAACAACATAATATTTGTGAGTCGTGTGGGAAATTATAATTTCTTTAAAATGCACGCCAGGTCTGATGGATTATTTGTGGTCGCTTCATTAACGAAAGCTGAAGGGATTAAAGTAGAGGAAGATGGAAAACCTGACATCGATCGTTACAAACTTAAGCTTGACTCAATAAAACTAGCGATAGCCATTAAAGAACGATTTTGGATGATTTTTTGAACCTACTAGCACAGAAATAACGTTCAAAATCGAACAATTGGAAAATACTAAAACGTAAGTAACAGTTCTTTAATGTTTTGTCCTTGTTTAAACTACGTACACTAGGTTTAAGTGACGCGATCTCAAGCCTGAATTGAGGACGGGAAAGTGAAGACACGGTGAAATAATTAATTAATTGAGTGCACCGAATGATCGTTTAGGTAATGTAACTTTTATCATCTTCATATAATCTATTTTCAGGGCTGATTTAATCCAATAAAACATCATTGGTCGCTATAGGACCCTACAACTCCGTTTCTCTACAAAGCGATGACTGAATTCAACCCACGAATCTGCCGTTCTGTTTAATTTCGAGGTAATTGAAGGCTGCTGGTAAGTTGAAGCGTTCCGTTCTTCTACGTGGGCCAAATGTCCTCATTTTTTAAGTCAACTTCTTGGTGGGACATTATTTTCCGCACAAAACATTTTTGTTGATGCATTTTAATAATATTGCTCATACTTCCCTAAATCAGTCAGTACGCGCATTAGTGCTTCTTAATAGAAATGCATTTGTAGATTTGTGGAATTAGTTTGCGAATGTTAAATGCGTGGGTGGAACAAAATGCGCAATGGAAAGAGGAATTATGTATCTTGTGTTTTATGCAAGGTATATGCAACGCGTATACCTTGCATATTTTAGTCGAATAGTTGCTAATATTTTAAACCAAACGCACCTACGATAGTCAATCATGTTTACAATTACAAATGGATTTTAAAGCATTACTTATGCGCATGCGAAAAACACGATATAGACGGATAATTTTGATGCGAAAAATTAATTTTGAACAATATTACAGAAAGAGGTTATTCAGCTACCTAGAAAAGATTTCTAATTTGGTCGCTAGGAATAGGTAGAGATTAAAATAATTGAGCGAGAATTTATATGAATTGAGAAAGCTTTATAATGGTGAAGGGTTATGTATCTGGAAAACATTCCTTAAATGAAAACTTTTGCTAGACAAGAGGCTAGCTAGCTACTACTCATTAACGAATTTTGCAAATAAAGCGTCTTGTTTATACTTGCAGTTCTAATAGTTACGGCCTTGACCAATTTGGCATTTGTGACATCGATTTAAGAATTACTTTCGCTATATAAGTAACGTCAATATGTCACTTTCATCATTGTTAATTACTTTTCATTACAATGCCGAGGGATTCGACGCCAAAAGAATCTGGTCCTTACCCAAAGTCTTTGACTTATTACCAATACACTGAGAGTCCCGCATCAGAACACTATGAATATTTCCATATGAAGAACGGAAATCCATCGAGTCCTTCCACTGAATGTGTCTGCCGGGTTAAACGTCAACGTATGTACTTTATTTCTGCCTTTGCCAATCCTAATGTTTGTTTTTTGCAGCTCGTAATTGCAAGCAATCTCGCAAATCTTGTGACGGGGGAAGTTGCAAATCATAGATCGTCAATGCGCAAGCTGACTTTTCTCTTAAATTTTAGTTAATAAATAATGGACTTTGTCTAAAATCGATTTCTTGTTGAACAACATTTTCCCAATTAGCTGAGTCTATACTACTGGCATGGATTAAATTTTTTGTGGGATGAAAACTGCATGCCATGTGGTTTGGTAGTTTAAATGATAGAATGTGTGTATGGATTTCCAAAAGCAAAAGCCATGAGACGTTTCCAAAAGTCTTTGCGCTTTTTAAATGGCTGTGGAAGTGGCTCTACTATGGCGAAATTGATTATACCGACAACTTAGGTGCAAAGGAATTACGAATATATTTTCCTTCCTCTGCTTAATTGCGCTAAAACCGGTTATACGAGGCTCCTCAGTCTCTCTGTTTTTGAGGCTTGGCTGCGTTACAGTATGACAATTACTATGGCTGAAGCCATCTTTTTACGGAGCTGTAAAGTTCTGGTAACCTAATTAAGGGTGCAATAAAGTTGAATTGTCAGAACTAAAAAAAACTTTGGCCTACATTTTGCAGAAAACATTACGGATCAGGCCTTTTGTTGCTCTTGCCACGATCTACCTTAAGAAATCGCAAAGTAAATGTTCATATGATTATTGATGGTAAAATGTTAATATATTTTAGTACTGAAGTTTACCCACTAATTTTTTAATGCCTACGATTACTGGACTTTAACAGGTTTGTAATTTTGTATCTTAAATGAAAAATTCTCGGGAGGAGGGGAGGGGTTATAGTTGTGCAACAAACAGGCACTGATTTGGAAGTCCAGGTCACCAGAAGAATGTACAAGGACTCGGTGGAGTAAATTCGTTGCTTCTAGTCCACAAACTCCTCACCTATGGTTTTGATGTGTGCATTTCCTATGGATTGACTAAAGTTACGGGTTAGTGACAAACCGGTATTAAATGAGTAATAAAACCTACGATGGAAAGGTGACAAGGAAGCGCCTCGAGCAATATGTAGTGCAAGCCCAGGTAAATGAATGCAAAGTGGGACTACTGAGTAAAATGGAAGAATGAACAAAGGACTGCTCAAGTTAGTTGACGAATGGCTCTATGAAATAAAGAGGAATGCATGCGGATGTCTGTGACTCGGCGGATGAGTAAATACAGAAATGTAAGGGCGAGCGGATGCATGCGTACGGGGTTGGAGGAGAAGGTTGGCTGGTATAGGAATGGGAGAGCAAAATTTTGGACCGACAGATCGTTTAAGTAAAAGGAGGCACAAATTGAAGGTTGTCCAGAAAACACATGGTTGATGGAGTAGAATCGACAATGCTTCTGCTGAGTACGGCGGGTTACCTCTTAGTCAAATCAAATTCCTCTTGACCATTAAGAGCTTTATTTTGAGACGAATTCGGCTGCATTATAAGCACGCAATCTAAAGCGTCGTATTTTATTGACGGTATAATGCATGTCTAATCCTTGATTTCCATTTATATAAGCCCTCCGATTGTGGAATTGTCCGACCACTCAATTCGAAGGAAAGCTGTTACCCTATTTAGTGCATCAAGAACGTTGTTTTGTTAAATCTACATGGTTACGTCCTTCATAAATCCAATTACACCATTATTCATCGCGGCATCATAGTTCGGAAGGCAATGACAACAAAGACATTTTATTACCTTACCTATGCGAACAAGTGCTACCACAACAGTGACAGGCAAATTTGAAAGCCTCTTTAACACTACATAGTAGGATTAAAGTTAAGTCGTGCCACAGAGTGAAAGCTTTCCATAAAAGGGAGGGAAGCTAATGAGCTTGACGTCTCAACTACCGTTTATTGATGCGTGCCCCCTTCCAAGGCAAAATTAATTACCGCTAACACGCGTACCCGCCGCATCCTTAAATTTTTGCGAGGCAAATATATGACTAGAAGAACATTGCCATATCGTTTTTTGCTCATATCGCGTAACTGCCGCCACGTTCGATAGATTTTTACCACATGCTAACTAACCAATAAGCTTGCTTCTTGATTTGGCCAATAAATCGATAAACCAATGAGAAATGAGAAATGCTGGGAACTAATTTAACTGTACGGTGTCAATCGACCCTTTGCATTCTTCCCTCCTCAGTATAGCTCATAGTCTTTTAGATTATTAAGAAAAAATAAGGGTGGATAGAATTATAGTGAGTACTTTATAACTGCCCTCAAAGGGGGCATCATTGTGCGCCGCTTGACATTAATTTCAATTTAATTTGGCTAATTGAAATGCCGAAAGTACGCAAGTTCCTTGATGAAATGTCAGTAATCAAAGAACTGGATTGGTAAAAATAACGCATTTAGCTCTTAAGTATCGCGCTTGTTGGTGTGTGTTACACTGTTTGCCTTCCAAAAGATAATAACCAGGTGTTCTGTGTAATAGAGAACGGCATAGCAAGCATTTATTTACTAGTGTAAAATATGCCTTACATGATCGCCTACTTTAAACTTTCAGGTGGTAATAATTTTCCAAATTGAGGCATTTCTTTTATCTAACACGACCACCTGCAAGTTAAGTCTAAAAAAGCGGTAAAGTGGGAGAATGACTCAGTTCCTGTATTAAGCATCTGTCATCTCTACCGATGACGAAGAGAAGAATGCCAATTCTAATTGTGGAAGTCCATTTACACAAGAGTCAATAATGGAGAACGCTAAAATTAGGATAAAGAAGGCAATAGATAAATTGGAACAATAAAAGTGACATGGCAGTGTTCAGCGTTTATCACCATGTGTTCAACCTCATTGTAATGATTAGAAAAGGTAACACTGATATATTGAGCATAGACTTCTTTGGAATTTCAAGTCCATTAATAGAGTATGACTTGGGCTGCGTAAAACACTTTTGACATGGTTTCCGAAAAATTCGACCAATGTCCTGGCGGATCCCTGACTAAATCATGTTCAACAAAAACAGCCAATGAGGGAATGACCTTGAGCTCAGGGACAGAACCCAATCAGAGTGATGCGTATAGGACAGTTATTAATTGGAGCATAAAGTTAGTCATAATTCTGCGTTATAAATCATGCAGATGTTTGACTGATTTTGCAGGGATTTTACTAAATCATTTCTGACATTCACAAAGAATAAGAAAGCAGCCTTTGAATGATGTTCGAATCGTAGTACATGGGTTATTCGAACCCCCCTTCCTATGCGCAAATGATCTCAGATGTTAGATTGCATATCGAATCGCCCAATGTTTGTAGATACTTGAATTCGGCATTCGTTCAAGAATTCTGAACTCGTTGTTACATGTATCTGTGCATTAGCAATCAAAAGATGAACTGTTCCGTGTTTAATCAGACAGAGAAATATGGGGTCCAGAGGACTGTAAATACATGTATATTTCAATATTCCCACGTTTTTTACCAAGTATGCAATCGGTGGTTGAAGGTTTAACAAAAGCGGATGTACGGGGTGATACCATCGATAGCAAGAGCTAATTCAAAAAATACACACGAAAGATGTAAGCCAAAAGTGAAGAAAACATGCAATGAAGAAAAGGAGGGAAAAAGTGCCTTCCTTCATATTTTCAACATTACTGTCAATGTTGTGGACAAAGGAATCCACACTCGCCGGAAAGAGAAGCCTAAGGACAACATCCACCACAGGATCGGACGCATGGACACGAGCAGCAGCAGTTATCCACTGCAAAGAAGAAGGTACATCAAGAAGGAACAGGTGAAGCTACTTACCACAACACGACTGACAGGGATCACAACAAACGTAACAACAAACAATAGGGTCCGGAATTTCGTAACAATACTGGACTGGTTTTTTAACCAATTTCTTCTCCACCCTGTACTCATATCCCCTAAAACACTTGCAAGGCATTCTTCCCTCCTAATTTAGTTAAAGATGCAAAAGGCTCGATTCGCGTCTTGGAGACCGAGTTACATGACTTATATAACCGGCGAAAGATCCCAATCACTGGCAACCTTGAATCATCTGGAACTAGCCAATAGACACACTCCTCCCCTACTCCCCAGCCAATCCACTTAGGAGAAGGTCACTCCTCTCTTCAACCAATCATTGAGGCAAGAGTCACAAGTTTCCTGTGATGCATAGAAACGATTTATTTCTCCTTTATAAAACCATTTCCGGTTCAAACAAATACCAAAACGAGAGAGGTAAGGACTTGGAGTGAGAGGATGACAGCGAAAATAACCTTAGTCGCAGCACTTTTTTATGGGACAGCCTAGAGGAAAGAAAAAAAGTTAGCAGTTCAGTAAAGCCAGAAAGAACTAGGGCGATGATTACTCACATTTGGGCATGCAGGGCTTCTCACAAATAACCTTGCATTTCCATGGCTCAGGAACAGCCAGGCAATGCTTTACTGGTTGCTTGCAGACCTGAGGAACGACTTGATAATGATCTGCACAAAAGCAACGGCAAGGCATTGGACTTATTAGCTGCAGCAAGAACGTTAATGAAGCAATTTATATATGGAGACTCACCCGGGTTTCACACACCACCCCTCGCGCATACACACACACTTATTTACATACAGTAATTAATTAGATTGATCTATTAGTTCACATTACCACTAATCAAATTAGACCGTAGTTGATCCTCCAGTCATCCGCCTCATTGCCTTGAGGTCTCGACAGACCTATAGGTATCGTAACGCTACTGTCAGCTTGTTTTTGAGGAAACAAACTTGTAACCAATAGAATGAACGCTAGACAAATCGAAGCTGGCGGCAAAGGTATTTACATTGAGACATAAAAATGACAAAAAATAGGTGAGGAAAAAGGATTATGTGATTCGGATCGGGAGCAACGTCTGATAACTCAGAGGCGAGGAAAGTGGGTTGGATCACGCGGGCGCGGTAAACAAAGACTAACCAATGCGGTGAAAGCCTAGACTTAGTTACGAGCCAATACGCACTCAGCACCGCTAAATAGTCCCTAGCAGACGCTAATAAACTATAGCTAATTAATTACTAAAACTGATGTTTCTCATAAAACAATTTCGTAACATTATTGAACTTTTTATTCATTTTATATTGGCAATGCACGCGAATGCAAAAGTATTTAAATCAATGGGTGCGTGAATTGAAGTTCTGAGCCTACGAAATATTGGGAATGGAATATTGGAATAGGGACATTTTGTAAATGATTTCTGAATCGACACAAAATAAGCTCAACAGTGTCCCTCATTTTCTTCTATATGGAACATAATATTACATTTTTTGGAACTCATATCTGCAGATATACAACGAAATTTAAGCATCAGTCGAAATTTGATTTTAAAAAGGAGGGATAGAAATAGTTCCAATGATTTTTACAATTAACACAAATTTAGCAAATAAGTTACTTTAAATAGATTTGCTTATGTGGGGCGCAAAATACGTGATTTTATGGCTCACTAGTCCTGTTTGTTGTTTTTGCGCAAAATTAATAAAATGTAATTGATGTCTAATTGTAATCTCCTAAGGTTTATTGACAGAACATAAAGTGGAGGTGCGAAGTGTTCTCGTGCCTTATTTCATTGTGGGAAATCAAAGACTGTTTACACATTTCCACTTGCTCGAGATCGCCCCAGTTTCTATTTGGGCCTTTGAGAGAGTATCGTTTCTCAAGGCACTTCCAGATCGAAGGTACATCCTTAGGCAAGGTTTATAGAGTCAAGAGCTTTGGGTTTCGCGGCAGCTGAATGCTATGTGATGACTGCAACATTCACTCGGTATGGGATGCGGTATGAGTTGAGGAAGGTAGAAGGCAAAGGGTTAGCTAAACATTCCGGGTGTTCGTCAATTCAGTGCTGCTCTAGTGAACAGTAGGCATTCGCAAAGTAAGAGCGTGTGGGTACTCTGATCGCGCCCTAATTACTATTAAATTGGGCCCGTGAGCAGTATTGTTGTCTTCTGCTCTGCCTCTTTACTGAAGACCTCTCACTGTTAATTAACATCACCTCGCATGAATTTATTAATGCTTGAAATTGAGCTTGAGACTGAAGCCTTTACGGTGTAGATTCAGATGTGTTGAGGGCGCGACTTTCTTTCGTTTAGCGACCTCCACTCTGCCGCTTGACACTTCATGGATGACCTTATTGGACTTCAGTTTAAAAAGTAGTTTTCCTAGAATAGATTAGTGAATGAGTAAATGTACCTAATAGAATTTTATTGGCAGCAGAATATTGCGTACCATAGGCTCCAATAGGAGGAGACGGACTCTGACAGACTGTGTCCTCTCACAGTCAGTTTATTCTGTCCAAGGGTGAAGAGGCTTAGCTCCTTGCCCCGCTATCGGCGTTCGGTGGACTTCCTCTTTCACCTAATCATGAAGTCAACCTGAGTTTGTGCTTACAGTCACCGACTCATTAACAATTTGTGGCGTGAGGAGTGTCACGCTGGTAAATCTGGTGGGTGGATTATGGTGATGACAGTCTGCTTTGCAGGCATTGACAGGGGAGAACATTTCAGCTATAAACACAAGGTGTAGCAGTTTGACCTTCAGCTGTCATTTCCTCTGGACTAGTGCTTAGACTGCATGCAGTCACAGACAAAGTGGCAATATCAAGACTACATACTTTAAAATTTAACTTAAACGTCAAAGCAGATAAGTAAAGCAAATAATTTTACTTTCGCTTGGTACTCGCAAAGTTAAAAGACGTTTGCCTGCCCTGGTTTGAGGTAAAGGCGAAGGCGATGCAGTTGCATTTTGTGGATTCGTCAGGCATGAAAATTCCTTTTTGTCAGTTTTTAAGGGCTGTCTGAGTAGTGTAATTGAAGAAGTAGTGGCAAGAAAGTGCCTCCATTTTCTGGCGGTACCACAGCCATCATTTCCTCTTTCATTGTCCCCGTTAATTATGAATGGATAGAGTTGCATTGCATGTCAATAATTTTTATGAAATTTGCGTAATTTTTCTCTGCTTTGATAATAATTTCGTTTGTAACTTCGTATTCCTCCAAAATTGCTTCCTTATTGCGAGTTTACTCTCACCCTTCGGTGAAATGATGGCCCATTCCGCTCCCTCCCCACTCCGCCTATGCTCCTTTGCACAATGACACTTCTTTTTCTTTGAAAAATTTAAAATTTTGCACAACGGTCGAAAACAGTTGCATTCTTTTGTTTTTTCAAAGACACTCTAGTTTATGTTTTTTACCTGACACTTCAGATAAGCATCGAAAACGAGTCTCATTCAGACAGACCCTTTAAACAGGTTTTGCCAAAATGCGCTTTAAATTACTGATAAAATACCTTAAAAGTGCCTTTTTTAAGAGACAAAGAAAACATTGATAAACTTAAACCTGATTCTTATTTGATAAAGGAACCTGGAAAGATAAATTTCTAGGTCTGACGGTGCAGCGAAGCCGAATGTCAACGACAATTACGCCTCTTCATTTGCAAATAAAACCACTTTCTGTGAACTTAGCGTATTATAAAGAAAAAAATTTGCCCAAATAAGTCAAAATTTCGACACAAAATATTAGGTCATAACCACAAGCAGCTGTCCGAGCGTCCGTCTCCGGTGGGAGCGGAGATTATCGATTATTTTCTCCGATGAACTCGGTGGCGATTTGATTGGTCAAAAGTGAGAGTATCTGACTTACCATTTTCACGGTTACCAAGGCGAATGGTCTATATTTGTGCAACCAATATTTTATTTTAAAAAATTCGAAGAAATTGTGGGGATATGTATCCTGGTGTGTAGGCATGGGGCGAGATTGATGTTTTACCAATAAATGAGTTTTCTGGAACAAAGAAAAGCCTTTATTTAGCTTAAAGAACGGTAACGGACTTTAAAGTTCCGATTTTCCATGATAATTACATATTATGAGCTAGAGCCTATTGCTTGCATTATGCAAATTCCAAGTATTTAAAATAACAAGCCCGAGCTTTCAACTCTTTACTTCTAAAAGCAGGTAATTTGAATCCCATTCCTGAATAATGTCCCTGCGGGACATTAAATTAGTAAAACCACTATTATTATGGAATCTCAAGATCGTCTAATTTGATGGGTGCATTGGTACGTTAAGTGCTCCTCCAGCGCTTTAAAGTGCAAACAGTTAAGGGCTTGGCTTGTGCGGGAAAAGTGCATCCCATTAAGGTTTAAGTCATGCAAGGAATTTCGCACCGAGTCGTCCTCACCGTTTACATTTTTTACTACAATAGTAAAATCTTGCCTCACTAATTACCCCAAAATTTCGAGAAACATAACTTTACTTTGTACTGGCTCTTTATTGGCATCTTACGAACGCGAAATTGAACCGCATACGATCGGTACTTATTTGAATGTTGAGCGACAAAGTAGAGAACTTAAACATGGCGAAAATGTACAGTAAAGTGCTGTAAAAGGCAGCTTTCTTGTTGGCTATATAATTAATTTAGTTCTACTTTTTGGACCCAAAGTCTGACAACGGAAAGGGAAACTGAGAAGGTGGTAATTTGCAATTCTGAAACGCGTGTCTCAATTGGTGACTTAGCCCAGTAGTGCCTCACAAAAATTTGCCTTCGCGCTTGTTTGTCTATCCAACTTTAAAACGCTTTTGTTATCCTCCTTCGTTGAGGGACGCGGTTGTGCCTTGCCTTTCACCTGTAAGCAGTGAATAGCTGACTTAACTTTGCTAATCACTTTGTTTTAATTAGATTGCTTACAAGTTGTAAAGCTTTGTTGTTTTTTAGTGTATTATGCATCGTTCCAAGTGAACACCACCAAATCTTGAATTAGGACCTCATTTTACCCACTTTTAAGGAAGTTTAATTAGTATAAGCCCGTAGGTTGCGCTTGGTTGCCCTGGGGAGAATCCGAAATACTGGTAAGGTTCTGCAATATAAGATTTGACCGACTAAGGATCGATACTTAAATTGCTTGCATAAACGAATTTAGCAGAGATCATTTAAATTTCCTCAATTTAAATCTGGCAGCATTAATTGCAAAACCGCTTATGTTTTCTACTTAACACTTATTAGTAGCAAGCTAAAATTGATCGCTGTGTTCCGCAGAAGAATTTCGATGCGTTGAAAATAAAACTCTGGAAAGCCCTGATTATGGTGGTGGGAGCCTTGAGCTTATAATGCGAAACACTTAGGTGGAGCATAAAGATGGAAGAGAGGTTGGATGCGCATTCATATTACACGCTCCAATAAAGCCGACAATTACCTCAGCTGCCATCGCTCCACCTCGCTTTCCCACAATTTCATCTCATTTATTTCCTTCACCAATTTGTCATTCTTTGCTTCACATTCGCTCATTCTACACTAATTTTGCATTCACCTGCCCATTTTAATCATCCATCCCAATTTATTGCCTCCCTGTTGATAGCAACTTACCAAGCCCACTCCTAGTCACTTGGGATTAAGACAATTAGCAAATGTTTAAAGCCCTCTTTACTGCTATTTTTGAGAACAAAACTACTTTGACGCATTGTTAAGCATGTAAATTAAAAAAAATATTGTTGAATGAGTCTGTCTAGTTGACAAGAGCAAAGAATGCCACCACTAAGCTATGGTCTTAAGCCGACCATTTGCTATCCCTTCTGTCAGCTATTTTACAACAACTTTTCAAACTAAAACATCCGTTCTTCTCTGTCTAGCCTAGACACCGGTGGTCGTGTTCGCAATCACACTTTGTGCCGAAAATACTCCGCAGTCTTCTCACCACCTCGTACAACGTTGGGTAACGCAAGAATCAGACTTAATGAAATATTTTTAAGTCTTAGTGCAAAAAAAATGTAAATTGGTCAGTTGGATGGGAAAAAAATAACAAGTAATCTATTCTCATAAGATAATTAACGTTTCCTCGATGTGCTTGTGACTTAAATATTATAAGTAGTATAAAATCATTTGGCTCTCAAAGAGGGTCATTTTGGTGGAAATTGCTGTTGGCTTTTTAAAATCACGAAAAAATGTGAATTTGCTAACTAACACTGAATGATTAAAAAGAATTGTGTGAATAAACTTGAGAAAAGTTTGTTAAGAGCACACGAAGGAAACTGCGGTCAATGTGTGAGGGAACAGTTTGACAAAGGAAAGCAGTGTTGCCAATAAAACCGTGAGAATTACCAAGTGGAATGGATGAGTGAATGCGAGATGGCAAGGCCAATTTTTGTTTCTTTTGGCGTCAAAACATCTCCAAAAGGAGTCAGAAAGTGTGACGGTGCAGACAGAGGAGCTGTCATTCGCCTTTCTGCCCAGAGCAATTTGCTAAAGGCATTGAAAACTGTCACAACTTTCTTTTTACATTGCCTTGGCATTCATTTTAGCGAGGCGATGTTGGCAGAAGCGATCGCATAGGCTGAAGCAATTCTGGCAACGAGCCAGGCACGAAACTTAACCACTTCAATTCGGGATGCTCGGTATGCATGCAAGGCTAATAAAGAGGTGAGTAGCTCTACTGACTGAGGAGGTTGGAAATGATTGGCAGTTAGACACCAGTAAAGCATTAGCACAAAAATTTGACAATTGTAACAACCTGTAAAGACATCAAGACTAAGCAATCGCGTGTTATGTGATTGGGAAGAGAGTGGCAATTGTTTAAAGGTTAAAGAAAAGTTTCCACATTTATTGCCATTTGCCATATCAAACGGATCGGTCTACTTCAAAGATCTAAAAGGAGCCCAAAACAGAAGTGGACCAGTTTACTTTATTGCGCCACACCCAATAGTGACCCTCACATGCAAAGCAGGCATGCAATCCTGTCGCCACGGCTCGTGAAGGCACAAGCACATACCCAAAGGCCCAAATCACACAGTCTGGTAGTTGTTGTGTAAAGTAAACGAGTGGAAGAAGTT
>UYWX01000395.1:0-15034 GCA_900622495.1 Hydatigera taeniaeformis
AAAAGAGGAGCAGTGTATTGCTTTGTTTATTTGACTATCTGACATTCGGTGGTCACTTTAGGATTTGTCTGGCCCTTGTACTCGTGGGCTGGCCTTCGAGCCATGCTTAGGCCGATTTGCTCTGCCTTCTTTGGAATTCATGCATTCGGCTTTCCATACTGCCTTCTTCCATCCTATGGGAAGTCTTGGCGTGCTACTTTTTACGCATATGCTGATCTAAAGAACCAAGCTCACACCTAATGCCTTTTCCTCTCTGGAATACATGTGCTGTTTCTTCTACTCTGTACAAAGTCTCGGAACGCCATAGTGAGAGCCACTATTCACGTACATCTAGGAGGAGGAGGAGGAAGAAGAAGGTTGTTCTTTGGGTTGGTTCATAGGTATCTCACACAGACTGGAAGTCTTGAATTATGTAGAATATGAAATGTCGGTTTCGTTTTGATACGTCACCGTAACTGTCCTTCAAAGACATGAAAAAAGCATTTAATTAACTAAAGTTTAATGGCATGAATTTAAGCTGCAAATATCAAGTCTTTTAAAGCATCACCTACTTCGACACTTATAATAATGTAGTTACTGCTTGTGCTATCGCGAGCGTTTTTATTCTTTTTAATATAGTTGCAAATATGAAGTTTGTCCACGTTAACTGCTTAAATTGAGAGCGCCTCCTCTAAACTATTTTGGAGTTATGCGGGAATGGGTGGGAACGTGAGCAGTTTCTCAGATAATCAGGCTCTCGTCGATAGTCTCAAAGAATCATGCGAGATTCCTCCAGAAGTTGAGCGCGTGTTTAGGCTCGTGGACCGTGGACACTATGCAATTGAGCCTAAGGAGCAAATATATAGTGACTCTGCTTGGAGAGTTGATAAACTGCATCTTTCGGCTCCTGGAATCTACGCTACTGTCCTCCGCGAACTCGACATTCAACCTGGACAGTCTGTTCTTAATATTGGCAGCGGAACTGGGTACCTCAGCACAATGTTTGGACTAATGCTCGGTAACTTATATTCCCTTTGGAGTTTGTGAGTTTTGTAAAACTACCTTTGTATCCTGCTGATTTTAGGCTCCAATAGCATCAACCATGGTATCGAACTCCATGAGTCTAATGTGGCCTTTGCTCAAGAACGTCTAACTAAATTTCTGGCTAGTGATGCCGTTTACGAACGTGACTTTTGTGAGCCCCACTTCACCGTCGGCAATATTTTTACCGTTGTTCCACCCTCTGCAACCTCCACACGAGTCGTCAATGCCGAATCTTCTGGTGATTTCGATTCAGAGGGGTCCTCTCTCGATGAGTACATCCACCAATCTCTCCTTTCCCCAAACCTGAATATTGAACCGCCTCCCCTAATTAAACGTGAATCTACTGATGATGAAAATTATGAGGTGGAATTCTGGCCTACTTATGACCGGATTTACGTTGGTTCCATGATCTCATCACCGGCACAGTTGGAAGCTATCTTACGACTTCTCAATGTTGGTGGACGACTTATTGCACCTATTTACGACCAAGTGGGGACTTATTTAGGCATATTAAATCCTATTGGCGACTTATTAGTGATTGCCTTTTTAATGTCTTATAGCTTCACAAAATTGACCGTGTCTCCAACAACAAGGTGAATGATACAGTTCTCATCAGTGTCAGCTTCATGAGCCTTGCTTCATCATCTGAAACTGATCCCAAGGTTATTCCTCGTGAGTATTCGACTTCATTGAATAGGGCTTTATTTTGTTTTTGGTCTTTTCTTCGGCTTACAGGGGGTGCGCTGATTTTATGTGACGTTGAAAATGTTAACTGGCGTTTTTATCACCTTTATAGTTTTTAATCGCCGAAAACTATTTTGGCATGTTAGCATTTCGAGAATTCATTATTTGTTCGCTTGTGACCGTAAATCCTCAAATGTTTTACAGCTACACCCATTCTGGGTCAGTTCTTTCTTCCAGCTGATACATGGGAACGGCCAAGTATTTGTGGCTGCAGTTATCGGAAGGTGACTTTATCCACTTCTTATTAGTGTGAACTGACACTTACCTTACGGCCGTAAATTAATCCAAAGTGTTCGCTCTCATTAATCAGCCCAATAATTGGGGTGGACTAGAGGTCGCAGCAGGTAAGTTTGGATTCAATACTTCACTAGCCTTCTGCTGGCGCGCGCATTTTTTCGATGTATCCGATCACGTGGTCCATCCTGGTGTCTTATTGTTGCCTGTGCTTGGGTTTACACTGTGTGCCTCTGTTGCAACTTTTTCTGCCTCAAGTAATAGGGGTTATTCTTCCTTTTTGAACCAAACTAGCTGTGAAAATAAATGGAAACATGCGTTTTTCTATTCATGCTTATCATATTAGCCACGTTGGTTGATGGGACATCAAAATTGTATGACTGAGATTTTCATCGTTCATGCAGCATCATTTGACCCATTTGACCCATTTTCTGAGTTCCGAATGGGATCTTCTGAATTAAGTGACTTACTAATCTTTTTTCACATTTGAAAGGCGGCTGTGCTTTGGCTGTTGCAGTTTTAGATTCTTAACGGGGTTCCAACCAAACTTGAATTAAGAAGGCATGATAATTCAACTTTCAGCTGGGTTGATTGTATGATAACGGCCTCTCTAGTTTTTTTGTTAAAAACGCCCAGATCATGACGGTCCAATTGACTCAAATTTTGTGAGCTAGGAGAGAGGGGAGGGGAGAAAATTTACCGGATATATGGCAGCAATTTTTTTCCCACTCCAAGATATTGCAAGGCTTTTGAGCCGATGCAGCCTTTTTAGTCTATAAAGCTTCCTGGGAGTGTAACTTGATCTAAACTGTTCTTTTAATCGAATGCATATTCGCATTCATCAGCTTCTTTAAAAGGTAATTACATAATTATCTGTAGCTGATGATTTTATTCGTTGACTAATTTTTGGCATGGTATCGTTAAATGTGCTGTCAAGTTGCTGTTTTCTCTCCCAGCACCAAAACGTACGGTAGAGCGGCTGGAGCGTCTCGCCTGTCGACGATTACGTCAGCAGCTGCGGCAGGTTATACTGCAACGAGCTGGCAATCTCCCTGATTTGGGTCGATTTGTTCGAGTTCGTGAGTCTTCCCCCTCATTCCCTTCTTCCTTATCTCCCCCCTCCGATTCTGTCTCCCACCAAAGCCATCACAGCGATGAAAGTCAGAGCGGAGGGACCTCCTCATCTACCAGTACCATTACTTCGTCGGCATCTTCATCCTCATCTTCCTCGTGGCTGTCCTCCTCTCCTCGCCCTTCTGCTCCCTCTACCCCACCACAACAACAGGATATGCCTGAACTCCCCCCAATCCACGTCAACGTTATTGTTCCCGGATCAAGGGCGATAGGGCAACAGATCGATTTGGTGGAGTTTATCTCACGAAACATCCTCAGATGTCATATGCTGGTAAGCTGTTTTGATAATCATCTGTTCATCCTGTTAATAGCACTCAGAGATTTCCCTCACTTCTCTTATGTTCTTCATTTTCTCAGCAAGCGAGGAATCGTCATCGGAACGTAGAACAGTCCATCGACAATAGGGATGAGGAAGAGGCAGAAGCTAATGAGGAGGAGGAAGAAGAATCAATGGATGACCCTGCAGACAGTGTTGAAGCAGGTGAGGATGCAAGGCGACGGAAACGACGGAAGAGGAAGAGGAGGAGGCGAGAGGATGTACAGCAGGAGGCAGGAGATATGGCTACGGAACATCTAGATGACGAGGCCGAGGAAAATCACGGAGAACGTCGACGTCGAGGTAGGCGAGGACGAGAGGTAACGTGGCAATCGCAGTCATACACTTTTCGGGAGAAGATGCATCAGTTGATGGAGGAGGAGTTGGCCCTGCCTTCCTATACCACTGATCTCGTTCTCCGCGTCATCTGATGATTGTTCTGACTGTCATACACTGCCAGCCCTTTTTGTAGGACTGTCCCGCGTCATTATTACTGTTATTTATTCACTGCCATTTTCTACTGCGATGCAATTTCAGGGCTAACTTTACGGTGTGGAGCTGCCAAAATGGAAGCCTGACCATAACTTGATGGTTTTTGACCTTCCGTCTCCTCATTATTTGTCTATTCGGTTCTGGTCCCCTTTTATCCTTAGTTCATTCGAGGTAGTCGTCAATTAAGGCAACTGTGAAATTGACCGCAGATTGTGTAACAAAAGAAAGAACGAAGGTTTTTTGCGTCCAGTCGGGCCTTTTGAGCTTTAAAGACGAGATAGAATCCTTGACAGAGTTTTATCAAACTTATGCTCGCCTACGGGGGTGTGCTCAGTACTTCAGACGTTTCAGTTTGGGGTGCAGTAGGATCACCGCATTGATACGCTGCCCATTCAGCCTTTGTTGTTCATCGTTTCCATAGGAAGCTGTCACTTGTGCGCCATCGCAACATCTCCCCTATCAGGTGTTCCGGGTCTTTAATGCTCATGAGGATAGTTTATTGTGAGATAGGCACGGAAGCGTTGCTACTAGAGGATCTCGTCGCTGCATTGTGCTTGGTCTTTTGTAGAGTTGTGTCCTCGGGTATTTGCACTACCTAGGAGCGACTGCTTTATCTTTTTTTGTGCACGTATTGGTACTGCTATCCACAAAACCAAGAGCACCACGCCAGCGGTAGTCGAGACAGAGGGCAAGCATATTAATGTATCATAATCGAAGTTCAATCCAAAAGTTTCCTCCTTCGGCTTGTAGATACTGGGTAATTCTCTCAGAATGGCGCCAGTGATTGATGGCAAAGTTGAGAGCGACTCTAGAAACGAGGCAACGGCGAGCTTGCTCGTCCATAAAGTCGGTTGACTAAATAGTTACTGTGCATCAACTTGTGACGATTGATCTAATGCGATTGCATGTACACTCCACGTCAGCCCGTCGCACTTTTTCTTCCACCTTAAGGGATGCAAGCCAAAGTCGTAGCGGTAAGAAACGATCGAAGGCGCAACCAAGAATGATCCTGTCGCACTGGAGGAAATCATTTCTTTTTATTTATGAAGTGCATGCCGTTACAGAACGGCGAAATCAGCAGCCACATGCTGATGCGACAATTTATTTACAACCTCTTCAACCAGTAGTCAGCAGATTGAGAAAACAAAACTCACGTAACCAACAGCACGACAATCTCAAAGATCATTATCTCCTCCTTTCATGCCAAATCAACTTGGAGCCTCAAAGTTGCCGGATGTTCTTCTTGGCTTCTAACTTAACCTATGGATTAGTGGAGATAGCAATGGGTGTTTCTCAGCGTTTCCCTCCCTACTAGATACGACTAAGGCACGGACTACTACTCCTCCAAATGGTCCTGCTCAATTTGTGCGTAGTTTAGTGAGTTTCACTTGCTTCACACAATGTGAAAATGCGCCCGACCCCCTCACCTCCACCCGACGTGTAAACCGACACAAAGCTTATGGACGAGATGTTCTCTCATTTCGTTCCTTTGGCCAGATTGAAACGGATTTACGGAGTTAACCTGCAGAAACAAATGAACCTTTGAGAAAGCCAAAACTTAACTATTCTGAAGACCTGACAACACTTTCTAGAACAACTCAGTTGTCTATCATTTGAATGACTAGAGTTCGAGTGATATAGTGTACTTGATGCTTCTCGTGGCGTTTAATTCACCAGTGTATCAGTTTCTGTATTGTCAAAAAACTACTGTTTATGCCAAAGCAGAAGATAAGCTAAGTTCACGGCAAAATAGAAAACCCTAAAAATGTGAGGAAAGTAGCGTGAGCAAAGACAGCGAAGTGTCATACACTTTAATAGCTAATGATTGCAGGCGTCGAAATTACACGGTTGTAGGGCAGCAACGCCTTACAGAATTGTGTCGAGCTTATTTGCCACCCTCGATTTGCCTAGAATAAACAGGTCAAGGCATGTTAATCTTCAGTGCCTTTACTTAGGTCTAAGAAGTACGACAGGTAAGGCTAATCGCCATCATAGCACCTTCCAGGGGCCACACGCTTTAAATGAATGAAGGAGGAAAGCATCAAACAGGTGACTATCACTATCTCGTAAAAGTGGCGTCTCAGATTGAAATCACTTAATCATCATCCGAACATAACACAGATCCCTCGAACATTAACAACATCCTCGCTTCGAACTTATAACAACTGCGGCACTTCTAGAGTCCACCGGGGAAAAACTAATTAGAGGTTTCGATCCAGGAACTAGAGTCCTCAACACTGAAATTTAACACCGATTTGTTTGAACGCATTGTAGAAAAGAGAGGTAATCAGTGAACAAGAAGTAAGATCCGTGGCAGTTGTCATTCACCCACGAGGGAGAGGCTAAACTATGGACCTGCACTAACTCGATCGTAGTAGACTCGGTGGAAGGAAGAGTTAGTTATAGCACACATTTATTTGCACAATTTACATACTTAAGCTGTCCTTTTATGGATTCTCCTCTTTTTTGTCCTAATTTCAACATTCAACCCACCGTTTGCAATGCTAAGGTCACGAGATTTAGAGCCTGGTACCTGAGTGATGCTCTCCCGATGAGGATTCCAAGGTCGAAGAAGGCCTCTTTTTCTAAAAATGCGCACAGAGATGTTAGCAATGCGCTTTTAATATACAGGATCCCAACATTTCCCTCCCACGAACATTACCGATTAAACTCGCTTCTCGACCCCTTCGACACCAACTTGGCAACCAGCCTACGCTCGCCTTTGCGCTGGGAGACTACACCTCCCAACGCGCATGCATGCATCTGCTTTGCTTTTCTCGACTTCCAAACCGCCACAAGCCGTTGAAGGTCTGGGTCTACTTCAACACCGCTTCTACTCATCACGTCCAGAATAGAGTCCATATGCGGCAAATCAGCATCCGTCCAAAGGGTGACTGCACGGCCACCTGCACGGCCGGCCCGTCCAGTTCGACCAACACGGTGGATGTATTCAACGGGAGAAGGTGGAAGATCGTAGTTCACCACCATCATCAGGCTCTGAGGAAGAAATGCGTCACAAAAGTGTTTGAAGGAGCAACCACTTTGAGATACTGTTTGAAGCATACCTTGAAGTCCATCCCTCGACCAAGGAGATCGGTGCAAATGAGAACATTGACCTTACCTTCACGAAATGCCTTCACCGTAGCGGCACGCTAAAATAAGAGCACCATAGCTGCTTCAGCTATCACTACAAGAATTATGAGTCCCTAGAATGCCGTTGCAGTGGTATATTTGTAGATGGAAGGTCTCCCGTAATTCAACCAGTCAGACCACAAACGAATAGTAATTTTTGCAACTGCCACAAAGGGAGTTCAAGTGGTGTCATAATCATGAAGCTACTTTCTCACAAAAGAGCTTCAAAAAGAAGTCGTCTTACTCGTACTACTTGCCAACACATTTATGTGATAATACCATTTGTAGTATCAATGTCGTACTCATTTTAAATTTTATAACCATCATGCAACCACCAACAGAGCGCGTACCTGTGCTTCGCTCTTTTCACTTGAAAGAATGCTGGCAAAAATAAGTTTATCACAGAGATTAATCTCTCTGAACAGATCAGCAGCCCGTTGCCGAGATTCAGTAAAGATTAAACAAGGATAAACGAGTCCGTCAATAAGCATTTTACGTAACTCCAACAGTTTTCCCTGCTCCGAGCCACAGTAACGAAGCTCCTGCCTTACGAAAGGAACCGCCGCATTACTGGTGAAAGGAAAATTAGCTTTCACGAAGTTTCAATAGCATTTCATATCAAAAGCTATAGTTAGCAATGCTCACCAATCACCAAGCTGAATCTTCACTAGGCTCCTTAATGGAGAGGCGTTGGTGCTACGCAGTTCTTCTGTCGCCCAAGCAGCAACAGAGGAAGTGAGAGTGGCGGAGAAGAGTGCAACGTTGGGAAATTCAGTAGTATGAGCCCGAATACTGTGAAGAATGGCAGTGAGTTGAGACCGAAAGGCGCGAAGACCGAAGTCATTCTCACCAATATTCGACTCGAGCATTTTGTCACACTCATCAATCACTAGCCAGCGCAGGCTGAAAAAGGGAACGACTACTTAACCAAAGTGAGCAATAAAAATTAAATTGTATTCAATCCATATCTAAAACAGATGAGTGATAAAGCAAATCAAAGGAGTTTTTCAAAACGAATTAAAAGCCCATGCACTTTGAAAGGTGCAAGCAATCGGTACTGGCCCATTTACAGAAGACAGGCAACAATAGTTTCAAAGTCGAGCCCCAGACATGGATGACCGCCACACTTAAGGAGCAACAACCAAACTCACTGAGAGAAGTTAATAGGACACTGCGTTCCAGTCCTTTTCAACAACATCGCCAACCGCTTCGGAGTTGTGATTAGAACCCTCGTATCTGAAGGCAGTCGTAATTCGCGAACCTTTCTTGGACTAATTCTTGTTTCCCCCTACGAATGACACATAAAACTAAACACCTGAACAAACGCTCTGTTTTCCTTTCGCTTTATAGTGGTTGCGCCGAAGAATTGCAATCTTTCCATGCTTAGGAAACAAGTTCTGACCCAGTTTCATTGCCTCCATCCAAATCTGACCCAATAGTTCTTGACTCGTAGAAACAACAATAGAATGTGGGCGAACTGTGTGCTTCTCCTGTGGAGCGGATTCAATTTCAGCAAAAGCAGCAAAATTTAAAATCGGGAGCAGATAAGCGGCTGTTTTTCCAGAACCCGTTGGTGAACCAACTAGCATATCGCACCCCTAAAAGAAGAATATTAGGCATGTGAAACTCTAGCCAAACAATACCTCATAGAACATAGGAATAACTTCCGTTTGCACGGGCATAGGTTTGGTATAATTTAATGAAGAAAGGATGACGCCTAAGTCAGGTGAGAAATTGTAGGGAGGCTTTGACAGCGATTCGAACGAAAAAATAGGAGGGAAGCGAGATGTGTAAGCCTTAGGTGGATTGCAAAGAAGCTCTTTTGTACATTTGTATGGAATAGATTGGTGGTCAGAGTAGTTGGTGAATTTAGCAGCAACGGATTTTCTGAGTTTCTAAACAGGAAACTAACATTAGAATAACCTTGGGTGCCTTGCCTTGGGTGCAATAAATCCATCCATCCCCTTAGTAAGAGTCTTAAAAGCCTTGTCATAATCCATCGCTATCACACTGCCTTGTATATCTGGGTTAGCTGACAAATGTCTTCCAATCATCATTGGTAAAACAAGGCTGCAATTAGGCAGCATGAAATAAGCTAATTTAATTGCATTACTATTTAATTTTTAGTGCCATAGTACTTGTAATTAGGCCTATACTTTAATTTGTGTATTTTAAAATCGCATCAAGAAGCGTGAACATACTGTAGTTATATTAGCGCAAAAAATTCAATATCGTGTTGCAAATTCGACAGGTCAGCCTTTATTTCTTTCGTAAGTACGCATATTCAGTTGCTGTGAAATGTCGAAATCCACGTTCTAAACAAGGAATTGCGCAGTGGAATTTAGTCATTCTAGAAAGAACTATATTTTCAAAACGAAGGTGCTTCACACAAGAATTATTGTGGGATATTTCCATAATTATATGTTTTTGTTGCTTACTTTTGTAGCGTGTCAAGACTTCCCATAGTGTGAAAGAAGGCGGTAAGTGAGGCTGGTTGCATATAATTCGAAGGGAGCAGAGCAAATGGGTTTGAGCATGGCCCGACTGTCAACCCACGAGTACAAGACTAAGACGGATCCTAAAGTGACTGCCAAACGTCAGGTAGTCACATAAACAAAGCATTACAACTCACATTTGCGTCTAGCATTTAAATAAAACCACTCGATTTCCGATATTCCGTATCACTATTCAACATGCTTCCTCTGCTCTCCTTAAAGAATTGGAGCATATGTATGTGGTCATAATTTTTAGTTCCCTTGTCTTCTGGGAACCACGACTCACTAAATTCGTACATAAACGGAGTGCATGTTATGTCACTGAACTCAGCGACACTTCCTCTGCTCATGCCAATTTTTTTGGTAATGAACTCTTTCATATTTGCGCAGCCTAGAACGTTGGACCGATTTCAAATGAGTTCCATTCGTAAAACTGGAACAGTCATCTCATGTTAATGAGATTACCCTATACTATCTCAGACGCACCCGTCACATAGACACGCATGTTTGGACAACTCTCCATCGACTCCATCTTGCTTGAGTCGGGTCACCTATCCTTTCTAATAACCTTACTAGTCTTAGAACCACACTCTATCCGCTTCCAAAGCCACTTAAATATATGGAAATCTCATGGTCATCCCCATACCATAAAATGTTGACACTAGTGACCATCCCATCTAACCCTGGTCTAGGCAACAATTTGCATAGTTTTGTGGTAGTGCATGTTAGTTAGATACATAGACGATAAAGGCAATGTTCCTCCAAGAAAATACAGACAGTTCAAATTTTGAGGAATTTCAGGTGGGGAGAGTTGTGTTCTAATTTCTAAAAATAAATAAACAAATGCGAATCCGCGGCTGAGACAATTTGGCTTTAAACATCCAATCTTAAGCTTACAGTTGGTATGAGCTTTGAGGTATTCAAACATCTTGTCAACCATGCCATCAATATCGACTTCGTGCCTCCAGCCCCAGTCTGTTCTGGCGTTCGAGTCATCCAAAACTTCTGGCCAACTGTCGGCTATCCACATATAGGACTCTCATTTAGTCTTGAAAGGTATTCACTCATGCACACTAATGCATTCGTTCAGCTCCGGACTTACCAATCTTTTGACGGAAGTCAACATCGTATTTGAGCTCATACGTCTTCAACTGCTCCAACAATCCATGTCGGTGCATTCCACGAAGCATGGCTTCATTAATCTCTTTCGGAGTGAAAGATATACCCGCTAAATTGTAGACGCACCTCTTTAACTTCTCTCTTGGGCATTCCATCACCTCGGCCATGGCGCGAATAACATCATCAATCCAAATCATTGGTAGTCTTGTATTCTGACTCAGGAAGCAGGGATAGGGTTCACCTCTCATGGCGTACTTGAAAATATGGATGGCGTAATCTAGAAGCCATTAAAATCACAATGTTCGTAATTACCTGTTGTGCCACCGCCGGGTTCGACATCAGCAGAGATGACACCAGGAAGACGGAGAGATCTGAAGTCAAGTCCATATCTGTGATTCAAATACATGCCAAGCAGTTCAGCATGAACCTTGCTCACACCGTAGATAGTATTCGGTTGCTGAATACAATCATCAGGTGTTGGGTTGCGAGGTGAATTGGGTCCAAAAGCTCCTGAATAGTTTCATAATTATCTTCCGGGTAGAAATGAGCATACCAATAGTGCTGGGTATGAACAAGCGTAGATTGAATTCCCGTGCCACGTTAAAAATGTTGTGAAGACCTCCAATATTCACCTTCATCGCCAATGGAGTGTTCTGTTCTCCAACAGCAGAGAGTAGAGCGGAAAAGTGAACAAGCCAATCAACACGATTCTCAACTATCAATTCTCTTAATCCATCAGCATCCATGATGTCAGCAAATTCAAAGCGGCCAAGATCCTTTACAGCAGGGTCGGGTTTCTTAATGTCAGTCACAATGACAGAGTCCTGACCGTATTTGGAACTATAAAAATAAGGCTATCACGCTGACAGCCTACCGAAAGACCCGTGCTAGGGGCATTCCAAGTTGACCAAGACCTCCAGTGATTAGGATCTTCGGCGAGGTTTGGTGAGAACATGCTCCAGTGCCATGGTAGCCTTTAGAATTGGCACCAGCAACTGTGGCACGGGCGACAAAGAAGGAGGTCTTCTGGCAGGCGAGAATAGTCTGACGAACAAGCATTCTGCGTAGCTGAGATGCGAATGCTGAGCTTCGCCTTTATGCTTCCTTTGGGCCAATCAAAATCCAACGTGTTAATGACTGGATGACATGCGCACGTCTTCGTCAAAATGTCTCCTTGTGCTGGTAGTAGTTGCGATGATATCGACGAGTTGCCAGCTTTTGTCTTGCAGTTCCTTCTGAGGCGATTTTAGCTTGGCAGTATACATTCGTATGCCCGTAAAAGCTCTTTAAGTTGGTACACCATTTTAACCCATTGCTTGGACGAATTGGCGGAAGAGAGAATCAAATTGCACTCATTTTCTCTGTCACCCTTGCAAACTATCGCACAAACCGTTCATTTGATAGCCCTGTGTCGATTTGACAAATCATCGTCTTATTCAAATTTTAGTGGTAGACTACAAAAAACTTAAGACAACGTTAGAATCTTTAAAACTGACCGTAAAATGAGCAATTCGACGAAGACTGAGGAAGGCGTCGTGCTACTTTCTAGCAGTAGAGGTAAGATAACACATGCAAATAAAAGAATATTTAATAAAGACGCATTTGGACAAGAGATATGCAAAAAAATCGTATGACAAGCACAAAAACAATATAGATCCGGCAAATGTAAACTATCGAAGAGCACTTCTATTGAGAAATTTTGTTGGAGTATGTGTTTAGAAGTTTGCACCGACTTTATCGACCTTGCCGGTGTCTCCGTACAACCGTTGCCTTTGATAGATTCTATAAATTCTAGTCTTGTACAAATGGTTCCATTTCACTATAAAAGTTAGTTTTGGCCTGTTCCAGCATTATAAATGTCATACCACCTGCCTCTCCTTATTGACAAGCCAGGCTCAATGCTCGATCCAATTCTAGTTTATTTGGCCTAAACATGTGAACGTGTCGGGATGAGGTAGTGGAAACTCGAAGCTTATAGCAAGGTAGCTTCCTATTCTTCGTTCATCAGAGGTGGCTGCACTAAATACAGTTACGCGAGCCAGTTTTACTGATTTTTTATTTCACTCGCCAATCATTGCAGCCATTTTGCCTCCGGCATTTTGCAAAAAAATCAATAAGCCAGTGGGAAGACTATCATACCTTCTCTCTATTATTGATTCCACTTTACAGACACAAAAACAAATTTTTCTGCGTTTTGTGAAGGGTCTAGAAGGAATAGGCATTGTTGGGTCATATACCAATAATCGACATACCTAAGTGAATAAGTGGAGGCCGAGTGATTAGGCGAGTAAGCGAAGTCGATCCCATGACACTTGAGTGCCAGAATGGTTATTGCACTTTAGCCCGACTCGTAAACAATAAATGAACTTCACCTCCTACCGCCATGCAAGTCAAGCCTGACCTTGAAAAATGGTTACGCTGTCACATCAATGCGACGGGGAATAAAGTGGTCAAAGGTGAGTATGACCAAACACCTATCAATGAGATTCTGGTGGGAACTTAACAGGTCAAAAGCCGAAAATTCAACGAAAGAGCACAGTGAATGCAATCCACGAGTAGATAGTAAGAGCATCCAATCATTTCACGCGCAGCGTTACATACAAACGCAAATTAGATACTGCAATTATTGCAATGCCTCATTCAGCTCCGCGACTTACGTGCACCAATCACAATAAAACCTGCCACTTTATAACTTCCATAACTAGAGCTAAAGTTTTGTGAATTCATACATCATCCTGTCACACTTCATTCACTCGGACATCAGTACTGCATCTGTTTCGAAAATTACGGTCAGCTCATTTCCTCCTCCTCCTCCTCCCCCTCTTCAGTAGCCTAACCCCACACACTAATCCGTAGTCATAAACGCCTCCTCAAAGGCAAACACGTTATTCGCCTAGCTCCATTACCACATCCATACCCCTGGATGTTCGCAGAGCAAACGCACTGCTATGAGAAAACAATGCTCGACAGCTGGACAGTTTCGTCAATGCAGTTGGTCGTCGAAGATGGAATAGGATTCGTGTCTCGCTGCACAAGGTCATACACACTAAAGCCATGCCTGCAGCAGCGAAATGACAACCCACGAAGGCAGCCAGGGTCTAATTAACCACACCCATTAAGCGCCGCTTTGAGTGTGCATTGTTTGCATGCTTGTGTGTATGTGTGCGCTCGTGCCCGTTCCCGTACGTGCAAACGACAGCGCTGTCGACTGCGATGAATTTTGTGATAGTGTTTGCTAACAACCACCGAAAGCACCTACCTTCTGACTTTTGTTTGATGGTCCTCCTGGACTGCACATTTGGACGCTGTTCGCTCCACTGTCTCATCAAGTCGTCTAGAGTTGTTTGAATTCGTTTGAATGACCGACCAATAAATCATCTGTTCAGTGTAAATTTTACGAGTTCGAATGCACATTAATTCGACCTTTCTTGAATGGCGTCTGTTTATTAGAAGGTATGTATTACATTACGATGGGATTGTTTGAGAGAGGACGACTTAAGTGGATACAGCGTGTCGACGGTCAATTTACTGCCACAGTGTCACGCATAGCCTAGGCATTTTCCACTCGCCACGCATTTCATTCTATGCGCAGTCGACTGCAGAAGTTACCTTGGCTATTAGTTGGTGCTGCGCCAATTCACCAGCACCCATTCAGCACTCCTTATGAATGACTAATGTTAGAGAAACCAAAAAGCAAATTTTACATCACATTCCGAGCTCGTTACAGTGCCTAACAGGCGTGGTACCAAAAAAGCTCTGCCAAAAGAAATTGCCATGTTTCGTTATGCTTATCCACCTAAACATTGAATCTTGGCAGTTGGGTGTGTTAAAAGCGCCACCCTTTTGGCTATTTGAGGATAGCTACACAACTCACTGTCGCAGTAAATGAGGGCATTTTTATTATAAATCCACATAACGCAAAGAATAAAGAAAACGAACGAGCAAATACTTAAGAAGGGAATTGTGGACGCTTTTAGAACGCCAAAATTCGAGAGAATGATATTCTGATACGTTCCGTTCCTAAATATTTACAGCCGTGGTTCACTAACAAGTCCTATGGTTAAGGATTTTAAAAGGGAAGTGAAAATTTGTTTTGACAAACTTGCCTACTACGACGCATTTGCCCTGCATAGCTGTACATATAAAGACGCTGGTGTCTTTTCTCCCACAAGTTGGAAGGTGAAGTAAGCAGAGTCCGGACACGTGGCTTTAAATCGGTGATGAATAAGTCCCTCAAGAGCTCCATCAAACAAAGGCAGAAGGTAGGTGCTTTCGGTGGTGGATAGCAAACACTATCACAAAATTCATCACAGTCGACAGCGCTGTCGTTTGCACGTACGGGAAC
>UYWX01000396.1:0-15010 GCA_900622495.1 Hydatigera taeniaeformis
TAGAATGACAGTTGACTGTCGTGCCTGTTGAGAGTATTGCAATGGGGGAGGTGAACAAACGTGGTCCTACTTTTATGGGAATAGATGCTATAACTCGCTGAGAGAGGGACGGCTCATGGCGTGTTCCCAACAATGAGATCAAAATTAATGTCAACTCTGCAGTCGCTAGTGTTGCATTAGTGTCATTACCATTTGCAGCTGAAACACTAAAAGCTCACAGTGAGTATGTAAAGTGGGGAATGTCGGTTGAGCCTCATCACTGTTCTTTTGCCGAATAAGCTGAACTTCAGACGCCGAGGTTCTCTGAGTAACAAATGTACGCTGTTTATTCGTATTTTATGAATTCAGGCATCATAAGGAAAATCTCACAATACTAAAGACGTTAAATTTGGTATAACCAGATCAATAAATGGGTAAAAAATTGTAAAAACATGGAATTTAGAATTTGAGAAATAGGAGTGAGGTATTTTATTTCCTTTCCTTTAATGGTTCTTTCAAAGTCATTTGTGTTTAAGTAAACACCTCACCATACACGTTGCGCTCCTAAGGTCACAAAATAAGACGTCTCCACTCCCGTTAAAGTACACAAGTGGAGTGGGGCTCTAGCTATGGCAAAATTGCAGAGAAGGCAGTGCTTTCTTCGTTAGTGCTCCAATAAATGGTGATGCGAGAGATTGACAAGAGGGAGGAAGAAACGCTAAAGCTAGGGAGGTATATGCTGTGTAGCATGGGTTCAGATTGCGGTTGTAGGCTGCTGGTGTCTGTGTGCATTAGACGTAAATGCTTAGTCATGGCCTCGGGGATGAAGTGGGCTGGCGCAGTTGTCTTTCACATTCTCGGCTACGGAGCATCAAATTTGGGTCTTGTTTACAATCATTTTGTAGGGGAGTTGAGTATTCTCCAATAATTATTTGTTTATTTGACTGCCTGGACGGGTGTAGATCACTTTGGCAGTCGTCTTGCTTCTGCTGTATGGGCTAGCTTTTGGGCCGAAAACATAGCCGCATCTTATGCCTTCAATATTCAAATGGAGAACCTGAGGACACTCCAAGTTTCACTCGGAAGTATGCCCTTCGCTCGCATAACAAAGTCTGTTACGAACCTTACAAATTAAGATTAAAGCAGATCGAAATCTGGTTTGTATTTTCCACTGCCACTAATTAAGCGGTTCGATACTTCGTATCAGATATTAGAAGGCATGATGCCAAGATTAAATTAACATTAAACAGACACGAAAGAAAGTTTTGGACAATTCGGATGTAATGCTTGGTTTATGTGACTACCTGACGTTTGGCAGTCAATATAGAATTTGTCTGACCTCTGTACACGTGAGCTGGCCTTAGGGCCACTCTCAGGCCCATTTGCACTGTCGTCTGTGGAATACATGTATTCACCCTCACTTATGCCTTCTACTACCCTATACGAAGCTTCGGGACGCTATACCGGCGGCAGCGGAAAGCGAACCCGACAATTTTTTGACGACTTTTAGGTATAGTGTTTTTGAAGACCTTCTGTTGCAGCCGAGGTGGGGTCCCTCTGCGGCTTGTTCTTCGTTGGTCATTCGTTAAAAGCGACATAGAGTCTGGGAAAATCCATTGCCCAACAGGCACCGCTGTCTTACTGACATCCTACGTTTGCGTTGCCAATTCATCGACTGATTTCCGGAAAAGAACAGCACGAACAAGCCGACGATCAACGGTTCGATCGGATGATGCACTGGTTCAATACATGCAGATACCTCAAAATTGGGTTCCCTTGACCGGAAATTCGAAACCTCTCTTTTCACGACAACAAGTTTGGAATTCAACCAGCAGACAAGACTGCAAAGGAATTCTATATTTTAGTGAAGAAATCCAAGACTAAGAAGCGCGTTTTGGCGTTGTGCACCGGTAATCATGAGCTACACATGCGTAGACGGAAGTCTGATTCTATCGAAGTGTAGTAGACGAAGATACAGGCGTAGAGAGGACGTAAATTGCAGGAGGCGCATTTGCCTTGGTGACGGAGAATCCTTGAATCCTTCACAACGAAAGGACTTGGACTGACGTCTGTATGTTTTGGTTTCACTTTATTCCTGTGTTCCACAGACCAGCTATTAACAACTGAAGCGACACCTCCGTGAACTATCTGGAAAGTTTCGTGTCGGGATTTCCCATAAAAATCCGCGATTAAATGTCGGAAATGACACTACGGTTCTCCTTACAAACGGGACAGTGGCTCATCCCGTTTTCCCTGCAATATATATGTTTTAGACCAGAGTTACACCATCTACTCCTGGAAGCAATTGATGCTCAATAGGTGCATGCGACTCTGAATCAGGTTGCCAGACCGAACGTAACACCAGATCCAGTTGAAGCTGCCGAAGAGACCAGGTACGGTTCCGCAGTCTCGTGTTGTCCGTCGACAGGCGCTGTTGGCTCGTGGGTGCTTTCTTGTGGTACTGAATGTGTTGTGAGGGCTGGCGCCGAGGACATTGCTCAAAAGAATAGAAGGGCAGTGCAATGCTTATTTTATGTGACTAGCTGACGTTTAGCGGTCACTTCAAAAGTTGACTAGCCTCTGTACACGTGAGCTGGCCTTCGGGCCACTCTCAGGCCCATTTGCACTGTCGTCTTTGGCATACATGTATTCATCTTCACTTATGCCTCCTACTACTCCATAGGAATCCTCAAGACGCTATGTCAAAGTCTATTTAAGCTAGGCAAAGAGGCATGGTAGGTTAATTACCCATCATTATAAATAACAGGTTAAAAACATTCGTAAAACTCATAGTTGGGACTACGTCTAGCATCCAAACCTCTGCAACAAAAAGTATTCTCCCTTAAATTTTGCTAAGATTGAAACTAATTCAATGAATGTGCATTGTAAATATGTAACAAGGCAAGTATAAAGTACTTGTGATAGCTAATTATTTGCCTCGGTTAACGAGTACCGACCTCCATACTTCACTTATGAGACTTAGTATGCTTTGATAATCTATAAATGGTGCTAATTTTATAAAGATTTATGATTTAGTGTCGCCTAAGCCTAAGTTCTTGAGCCGTTTTGTTTAAACCGGTAATATATAGTACACCCATTGCGCTTTCGGTTTTTGTTTTCTACCTCCGGTTTTGTTCGACTCGGAGTCTGGTTTTCATCGATGGATCGTCGAAGTGTACGGACGCAGGCGGATTCTTTATACCGGCTTTATGTTGCTTGTATTTGTTAATTCAAGTGCTTTTCTCGCACCACCTTTGTGGGAGTTACATGACAGCTATGTGATTTTAAGTTAATGCATTAGTTAGTTTGTTGCCTTAATTGCGGTTCGAATTTGCGTTGTGTGTTATCACAAGTTTATTTATGGCTTCATGCCTGTTTGAATCTACGTATAGGCTTCTCATTCTCGGGCGTCTATTCGTGAGATTTTGAGACTGTGTTTGGTCTATTACTTAAAGATGAGCAAATATCTATTTGAAAATTAGTTGATTTTTTATAATTTGTTTGCGGACAGGAGTCATTCCTTTGTCTCTATCATTCTCTCATCAGGTGTTCATGCATCTCGTGACAATCTCTTGGTTTAAATTGCTGTGTTGTTTGGTTTCGTTCTTTGGGATTCGTCTGGTTCCGAGTTCTATTCGTAAAATTTTAGGGATGGGTGGGAGTGGGCGAGGGAATTACACTGTTTTGGAGGGCTGGGTAATTTTGCTAATAGGGGCGTCCTGTGGCTCATGCTGAGCGTTCTGTATAAAGATGAGTGCATCGTAATTGTCGCACTTTTAGATAATTGGCGATCCGGATAAGCTTCTTGAGTCCCTACGGGATCATCTCACTGAGGCTGGTGGGATTCGAGAGAAATCTATATCTGAGTTGGTTTCTCTAATGCACAATACCAACGGGAAACTCGTCCCGAAGTGCATATCTCTATGTATTATATCGGCTTCGGAGCTGTCTGTGCAATCCCTATTGTGCGACACTGACGCGTGGGACATCCTTTTGAAATGGCTCCAAGAATCCTTAAAGGAGGAAAACTTCTCCTTTTTGGTTGAGTTGATGCAGGTTTACCATGACTTGCCTGTCACTTTGGAGCAGCTCACGCGGAACGTTTGTCCAAAGTTGATAAATTCTCTGTCGAAGAAGTCTGACAATGAAGGTATCCGTCGCTTAGGCTTAGTTTTGATTTCTCGTAGGTGTGCGCTTACTTGCGGCGGAAATAGTAAAGAAGTGGAAAGGTGTCATTAATAGGAACTCCCGCAAGGATAGTACAGAGGCACAGGTGAAGAAGCGGAAGCTAGAGTCAACCAAGAAAGACGTGTCTTCTCGTGATCTGTCATCTGCGTCCAAGGAGGTGAAGAGGCGGAGGTCTACTGTCAAGGTCCCACCTACTGTGATGCGAACTGCTGGCATTGAGGAGGCCAGTGATCAAGTCGTACCAAAATCTAGGTCAGAGGTGTTAGCAAAGAAGAGGTATATTGTCTACTTTTACAATGGTTCGTGTAGTAAAATGGAAATAGAGAAGGCGGAACCGGTTGGGCCTATCGAGTCTTTCCACCAGAAGATAACGGTTACTCCCACGGAGCCCAAGAAATGTATGATGATTGCATTTAATGTATTCTTTTGTAGCACCTCATGAGATTCATGAGAGTTTCAACTTTATAAATGCTCTTGCCAACTCGCAGCCGGTAGTTCGAAAAAAGCGCAAGGTTTGCAAAGTTGATCCGTTAGGTAACTCTTCTGAATCGGCACCGGTAAGTGGCTTGTGCATTAGATTAATTGAGTTACAAGGAATCCGAGGAGCCAAAAGGGGCGTCTTTTGAGTCGATTAGTTCGGAGACTCAAGAGTCGAAGCTATTCTCAGATTCTGAATCTCAAAAGAAGCCATCCATCACTAGTTTCGTTACTTTTGCCGTCGACAAGAAGCCCAGGAAGCGCGTTACTTGGGCTCCCGAAGAGTCGCTGCAGCAGATAAGCTATTTTGAGGTCGATGACTCCGAAAGAGGTTTGTTTGGCGAGTAGCAATGGGTTGCTTTTGTACTCTTGTCATTGCCGTTTCTCCGTTTTAGTTAACGTGACCCGAGTCTCTTTGGCGGAAATTCGTCAGAAGGAACATTCTCTTGAACGTCAACTTTTTAAACGGCACGAGGAAATTGAAATTAAAGATGCCAAAGTATGGTCCCTTGTTGTAGGTCCTATCACAAAGCGTCCTATGGTATGCTAACTTCTCTCCTTTCGGTTTTCAGTGGTATCCTCCAGTTCCCCTAGAATTAACCCTGTCGGTCGAACCAGGTTGCAAGTCTGTTGAGCGTCAAGTTCAGTTGGATCGGGAACGATTTGTTCTTCAGGCTATTTATTTCACCCGTGAGAGTATACCGTTTTCCCCTGAGGAACCTGAAAAAGAGGAATTTGAGGCCAAATTGGCTGTTGAAATCCCGTTAGAAGATGTATGTTTTATGGGAGGGTGTTTTCCGCTCAATGTTTTGCTGCTTTTCATCGTTTTTACTTTTCTACTAAATAAAATTTCGCTTCTCTTGATCGTTTCCGTGGTGCATTGTTATACTGACGGAAGTGGCGTATCACAATTATGTGGACATCCTTTTTGTCAGTTATCGCAAGGAAACGTTCCAAAAGTTTTGTTGGATTCATGCAACGATTGGGTGTTTGCTGTTCCCACTGAGTGTTTGGGTTGTATGCTTCTGTTTGGAGTGTGACCTCAAAAAGCTGAGGACTTAGCAGTGGTCGATGTTACAAATGGTTGTTGTTGCGATCTTGGGTAGTGCGGCCGATTTTCCGCCTGTGGGGTCGCAAATTTTGTCGAATCGTTGCTCTATCCCCTGCGACATCAGCCGGTTTCGATAGCTGTGCTTGCCGGCTGTTATTTCGACGCTGAAGTTTAATTTGGAGAGGAAAGCACTACAGCCCCGGGACATCTCGGTATTCTGATCGCACTGTAGTCGCTGTAACTCTTCGGACGTGCACCGTGGTTGGATGCGCCTGTCGCCAATATCCTAAAAGAGAGAGGATTGGCCGGCTAAAATGAGTCGCCGAAAAGCTCGTGTTCCATATGAGGCTGGAAGTCTGTTCCAAATTTCAGTCCTGAACTAACTTGAGTGGTGGTTGTCGGTTGCGTATCTTCTTGACTTTTTGTGTATAGCTGATACTCAATCGTCCAATGAGGGCGTACAAGTTCTAAAACGGTTTTGTTTGATTTTAGTTACACGCCAAGGATCTTCTGGTAGTTAATGACAAGGGTGATGGGAATTCTCAAGTACGCTGCGGTCTTGTTGCATGAATTTGTTCTTTCAGGTTTCTTTTCCTGAACAATTGTTAATCTTCTTTCAGATGTCCCTTAACCCAGAAGTTGCCAATCTCGTTAAATCGCTTGTCCTGAATTTCAATCAGGACAACACCAAACCTTCAACGCAGTCCAGTCAGTTGGCCCCTGTATCAACTACAGCAGTTTCTCCGACGGGTTCTTTTAATCAGACTTCTAGCATGAACACGTCTCCTGACCATATTTCTGGTTATGGAAGTCAAGATCACAGCGAAGGTCCAATACGCCCTGACATTGGACCCAGGATGCCGGGTCCTCCTTTCATGTCGGGGGAGCGTTGCCCTCCTCCACACAATGGTATGCGACCTCGTGGACCTCCGATGCGGCCACCATTGGGTCCTGGAGGCCCCATGCCCTATCGCCATCCTCAGTATGCTCCTTCAGATGTCCCTCCACCGCGCTTTGCTAGGGGTCCCATGCCTCCACCTCCGTTCCGTGGCCCCCCACCCTCTATGTACGGCGGGGGCAGACCCCCAATGAATGGGCCTTGTAGTGGCGGGGGGCGACGGGGCGGTCGTGTAGAGCAGGTGTGCAAATTCTTCCAACAGGGTAATTGCCGAAACGGAAGTAACTGCCACTTTCTCCATCCTGGATATCAATCATCGAATTGGTGAAGGAATCCTACATCTGGACAGCCCTAGTTATGTGTATATAATTACTCTTCTGTATATACTAAACAATAACTGTGCTGCCTTTTCCATTATAAATAGTGGCATGCTCTCCTGGCAAAGTGAGTTGTAGGTCTCTGAGACTTAGTAAATTAATGCCGTTTTGCGTGGTCTTTTCCTTTCGATAACATTTTCAACTTCGTTGATCATTTTTGTCTCCAAATGATTCCTTTAGATGTAGGCGTTATATGGAGGTGTTTAAAACTGTGACGGGTTTCAACACAACGGGCACATCCGATGCGGTTTAACATCAATAAGGGTCGATTAGTTGAGGCGCCTGACTCCTATGGATCCGGAAGTTATACCTAATTGTCCTTGCTCTTGAGGTTGGACAGTTGCTTGAGACGTTGGCTTTTATGATGTTTGTCAGTCTCGCAATTTTGCCTAGGCCTATCCTCATTTTCTCCGCTTCTAACTTTTGTCCTCGATGCAAATGGAAATGTTTTGACAAGAAAAGCTTTGAAAGGTCATGGGCGAGTCCACTACTTCGATATTAGCGAATTCCGACAAACGATTTTTAGTAGAGTGTCTAACTTTTACCGTTCCAGTCGCCTAATTCGGAGAATTCGAATCTAAGTGTAAGGTATAGATGTCTCAGCGCTACGGAATTTATTTATTTCGCCTTATTCAATCGTTGATGCGAGTATGTAGGGGGTGGATGGATGTTTTACCGACCGGTACCTTAGCAAACTTAGGTGTGCCGATTTTTTCTAATGTCGTGGCCTTTTTTTCAATCACTATTATTTGCGTATGTTCCGTATGGTAAGATAAGCTGGATTTTGACCGCTCTTCAAGGTGGTGACTCCGCTACCAATGCTTGTAAGAATGAGTCAAAGAAGTGGGGTAGAGGTCGAAAACTGTATGCATACATCGCCTGGTTGACTACTCAGTTTTCGAGTCAGAGAGATTGTCACTTCATATGTCGAAGTGGAACTCTCCTTGAACATTGAGTTGACGTAGTGGACCGGTCTCTCTGCACATGTGCGCCAGTTGTTTTTTCCTGTCTTCATCCTTCGGTGCAAGTACTACCTAGAGGAGCAATGAATGTTGTAAAAGTGGGGCTGGTTCCTGCTAATGGCAAATTGGTTGCATCCCATGTAACGCGCTGAACACGTTAACGACACTTGTTGGATAAGCAACTCATGAATCATTTCATCTCGTGTGTACAGTTTTCGTTTGCACGTGGTGACAGCTACGATCAGATCGGTTAGAAACGTGTGTCTCTGCCTACACTCTGGTTCATGCTCAGTTGTGGTGATGTGCTATTCTTGAATACTAAATGTCGAAATGTTTGCGAATATCACGAATTCACATCCGACCTCTTCAATGAAGGTAATGAGAAGGATGCTACTTTAGATAATAGCTAACTTTAAATTCATGCCTCAATGCTCTAAGTAACATTTGCAGGTGTGCGAAGTGACAGAGGAAGCCACATTGAAGATTTTAACTTACCGTTCGAATGCCATTCTTCCTCAGTCTTTGGATCTCAAGCCATATCAGCTTCTTATCTAGGGACAAAACACTCGTTTCTGATTACCACTCATTTTTAAACGGAAGCACTAGAAATGAGCATTTCCGTATTCATTGTAAGGTATCGTAATGTCCTCATATCTACTTTGGCAGCAAACTTTTTTCCCTATATGGCAATAAGCTTATATCTGTCCAACTTTTTCAGCATCTGCATCCCTAAAGTTGAAGTTGCTCACTAGTTTTGAAGTGTTTTACGCACCGCTATTACCCATTGTTTCAAATTCTGCACCGTGAAGGAAGCATTACGTGATGTTTCTTGAGGAGCTCAATGTTTTACTTTTCATGCTGACAGCTATCTTGTACGTACAGACATCATTTTCGTCCACCCTATGTTCCACAGCAAACATTGTAATTCTCGCCCGTTTCGAGTCTGTTTGATGAGCCATGATTATCCCGATTGGAATATGAGTATCAGTGAAGGCCTTTATCAAAATGAAATAGTAATGAACAAAATTTTTACAGTAGGAAGGCGCAAATCACTAGCTTATAATTTGGTTAACGTTAACTCGGCTTTTATTGCATGGAATTCGCGTCGTTTTACCTCCCTCACTGATGAGCGTTATGGAGGTGCTGTTATCACATTATGCTCTTTTGATTTTAGTGCAACAATAACATCAAAACAAATGCCTTTGGACGTGATCCCGACCAACTTAAAACAAAATGTGGGAAAAGGGGTGGGTCTCTTGCGCGCCAATCATGTAATTTGGAAATTAGGGCTTCTACACAGCAGAATATCTGGCAATGGCAAAGGCATCTCGCACAGGCTCACGTAATGCGTTCATGCTAGATCACCGGATCCCTGATATGCATCGGTAGGAATCTTAATAGCACTATATTTGCCGATTTTATTCATCCGCCAGTTGATCATCGTCCCTAGAAGTGAAGCGGGTGTATCAGAACTCAAAAATCTGCCAAAGCTAGGGCTTGTTCACAAGAATTCCATTGCCCGTTTTTAGACAAGCTGGTAAAACTGACCATTTCATTGTACAATTGCTTTTAAAATAGATAGCATATTTTAAAGAAATGCCTTTCCCTTCAGGCAGCTTAAAGCGCAACAAAAGTTCTTACCATGATGCAGCATTCCGGCCAGTTGAAAGCATATTTCCGAGTTATAGCCGAAGGATAGTCTTTGCATAGGTTATGAGGCGCAAAGCGCCCAACAATGTCCAAATCAAACCTGTTTTGAAAGATTCTGTAGTACTTTCGAGCGTCGTGGTCATGATACTCGAGGTGGCCCAATAAGGTCTCATTGAAGCACGAATGTTTTTCGTAACTTTTTTCAGGTGGAATTGGCGGTAGTTTAAAGAAGGGATATTGTGGGTGACATAGCTTTTGAATGGTCTCCTCCCTAATTTGACGCTTTTTCGATCGCGATCTGCCAGAAGAGGGGTCACATCCATGAGTGCGGGGTGGAGGTGGCTCAGCTATGCACGGCTTCTGCACATTTTGAGCACTCCATCCGCTGGGGTCATACGATTTGTCATAGGTCTGAGACTCAGGGAGATCTATTTTCCTCAGGTTAGCACACCACGCCCTCATCGCCTTTTGTCTGACAAGTGAATCGATTGCGGTTTTTCGAAATGGACTGGACGATGTGGTTGAGGTGGGCAAAAAACCTTATTCACTGTACTTCATCCATCGTCGCCAATAACTCTTTTCTCTTTTAATATTTTTAAGAATTCCACAAACTGTTAATCCAATCTAGAAAGAGTTGGTGAAGAAAGTAGAACAAAGTATAACGGACAAACGCTGACAGGTCAAATGTTGACATTTGCTAGCGCTAAAAATTACCACTTCCTTCACTGATGAGGTGGAGAATTCATGGCAGTACCATCAATCAGAAATACGGCCCTTCAGTTAGAAGACTGATTGGAACTCAGTCAAAAAGGAGGACGCAGTACGTGGCAATTCAAACTTGTAAGGTTTAAAACCAAATCGTCCTACAAGCATCTATTATTTATTCCTGTGGTATTAAGACTGACTTTGTTTATCATTTGCGGCACGTTTTGGAATAAAGGCAATTTATGCACTGCATATCTCACTGCAGTGCAAATATAGAGGTAAACTTCTATCACCCGGAACAGTTAGAGACGTAGTGAGTGGGGATTGGTGCGCAATGCAATAGATGCACGTTTAACCCTTGGTTTGAGCGGCGGATGAACCGTTTTGACTCTCCGTCACTGTACATTTTTCAAATAGACTGGCACCTTAGCACCTATGTTCCCTTTGGAGAAGTCGCCGGACGCTACACATTGCTTTGTGCGTCACCACTGCTTTCAGCGTATCTACTGAATTATTTCCTGTCTTAATAAAAAGACCACTTAGTGTCTACGAAGTCTCTATTCAATTGATTTCATTGTGGAATCTCAAAAGCGTCAGAAGCAAAGGTGGAGAAGTAATCGATACTCTTCAGACGTCAATACAACATCTACGCCAACTTTTTAAGATTGACAACACTATTGACATCTTCTGTTTGAAATAATAACTGTTTCGTTCACGTTGGAGGTAAAATTGCTCCCCAAAATGAGTGCAAACCAGAGGCATACCCTGAGAACATCCGCACCTCCTTCTTACAGAGTAAAATTACCCATCTCCGAGGTGCCCCGAGGGCAATCATCACGATCGGTACTTGTAAGCGGTATGGCGAAAACAGTCAAGACAATTAGGGCTATGAAAAGGCAAACCGTTGAAGGGGGTAGCGTGCTCTACAACATCCCTGGAGTGGATCGCTCAGACAGTTTAATCGACATGATTGCGAGAATGAAGGATGTCTCTCAGTCAATCAATCAAGAGGGTTCAACAGCCTCCATTTGCGAGAAGGGTACAGCTAGTTTGATGAGTCTCTCCGATGTGTAAGTAAGCATTTTGGAGGGAGTTAAATTTACCACCAACGCATGTCATGTGGAGACCATCAATTCTATCTCAGTGATTCAGAAGTCAGAAGGTAAAGAGAAGGACTAGAATTTACATGCAGTGGTTAAGGGATAAACATGTAATGCGCCAAATGTCGAGTCAATGTTTCCACTCATACGGTTCGCTTTTTACTAATTTGTTTGCAGAATGAAAGCGAACAAATGCAACAGGTCGATAAGGAGTGTCCTACTCACTCACAAACTCATGAATGAACTCCAAGGGGAGGCAATGAAGGCATTTGTTGTAAGCACTTTTTTTTGAGTGTTCAAAACGCTCTATAGCAGCATTAACTTCTATTTTTAATTTCTCTGATGAAGACTGCTATGAAATCTCAGCAAGAGCGCAGAAAACGCCTGGATCAACAGACACGAGAGTTTGAGACGAGGCGTAGCAACTTTCGGCAAATCATCATTGAAAACATAAACAAAATAAACAGGCAGCACGAGGTTTTTAAGGCGATGCGCTCTGAATACACGCAGTGTCGGGAGACGCTGCATGAACTCATCATCGCCACTCGGAGCGTGCGAAACAGGCGAGTGATGAGAGCGGTCGTTTTGCCACGCAGTACTGGGCTAGGTCAACCGAAACGTCTTTTCGACCATTTCTAACCTACTCTATAGCATTCTAAGCACAACCATGTGTGAATACCATAACACTCTGAGTCAGTGTTAGTTAGATGGTTCCACTGACGACCGAAATGACAATGAGTGGCTGTATTAAAATGTGAATTCTAGTATCATGTTGCAAGGGTAAAAGCTTATGCTAGCGTTCAATTGTGAAAATAAAGTTCAACATCGCAGGCCAGTTGGTAGTTGCTTCGTCATGCAACCTTTGAATGCTAAAATTGGGTCTAACTGGGGTAACTGCCTGTACTAAAGTTGCGGAGGTCAATTGTAGTATACAATTTGTGCGTTTACATGAGCAGCAAATGTTAACTGCTTCAAAATGCAACAGGAAGTTTGTGATGTCTGATGCCAACCCAATGAGTACAATTTCGCAATGGATGTGAAGCATTTTTGGATGTGCCTATCCGACTGCATTCCAATCATCATGTGACACCCGAATCACTGCGGATCAGATGCCCAGAAGTAAAATTTGTGGTGTCTTTTAGGTGTGCAATTCTTGAGCAAAAGATCGAAGCCTTGCAACCAGTCGAGAAATTTCTCTTAGATGCTGTAGAATGCTTACCTGAGGGTAGGTGATGCTTTAAACTTCAAAAAACTTACATGAATTGATTAATTCATTTGCATGAAGGTGTCTCTATACCTATGAAGTACACAATCTTGACATTAAATGCAGTTTTGGTGAAACACTACATCATAAAAGCAAAAAACAATGCAAGCAGTTCACTTCCATTTATAATAATTCCACCAAAAGAATGCCTTAGAGGGCAAGCAATAATTTGATGAAGAACCCACAACCCTAAGCTAGTCCCTTGTGTGAGGAACGAACTAAAATTGCTACCACTGTAGCGTTCCACTAAGATATTGGAAGCATCAAACTCCATCGTTAAACTTCGAGCACATACGAGACAGCGATTGAGAAGCTTTGAATGAAAAAGAACGCAGGTGGTTGTCATTGATGCTTCAAGGAAATTCGAATGAACTGTCTTGACGCTAAACTGGTATTCTTCGTGGCATTTTCAAGACTACGTCTCCAAATCGCATGATCCTTTGCGCTCGCTGATGCTGCGCTATCAATCACTCATGGAGGCTCGTAATCACTTACTGGAAGCATGGGAGGAGAAGCAAGCCCAGGTCTGTTCTCTGATTGGAAGCTTTAAAGCAAACAATGTATTTTTCAGGTCAAATATGTGAGCTTCTTTTCAAGACGTAATGGTTGGCAGTAAGCGATCATCCGTGCTTTGGCAAGTATCGAAAACGAGAGTTGTGTGCAGTCGTGTTTAAGAAATGGTGGGACGGCCGCAGTGTCTAAAGTAGTTTTACAGACCTGCCAGATGACAGAAACTGTCCCAACATTGTTACTGTGCTCTTTCATACCTTTGGTAGTGGGTTTGTAGCAAGTAATCTGGTGTTCGCTTCCAATCTCAGACATTAAAATGAAAAAAATTATGAGAGTTATGAGTTAGGTAGAATTGTGAATAAAACAGTAAATTACGAAGACTGTCGCTTACTTAAGTTTGAAAAGGAGCTTCTGCAATCGACTGCTGCATCAAGGAATCAAAAGCAAGTGGTGATAAAAAGGGTAGCCAACGTTCATGATGTGTTGGGTGAAGCTGACGGACTCTACGACCAGATTCAGCATTCCAACAAAACCGCTGATGAAGAGAGGGCAAGCATTGCTCTTCAGGTTTGTTGGATTCGCTTGTTTTAAAAGGTCCCCTATCCTACCTTCTTCTTTTGCTTAAACAGAGATTGCTTCTGCTTGACAACCAATCCAGTAAAAGAGGCTAATGCTTATTGCACTTACTAGCGCCATCCAAGAGACATCTTCATTGTGAATGCGAGCAGCATTAGTGGCCTGTTCATGTATGTATTTTTTTCACGATTATTGGAGTGAGTCAGTTGCAATTTTGAAAGCTCGAAAATCTAGTTGTCTAAACGGTCCTTTAATTGGGATTTGTAATCCTTTCACTTTGATCACGGTAAGTCACACAAATTATGCCGAACATTATGGTTTGCATACATGCTAGAAGTTGCCTGCAGGTAGATGCTAGTAAGAAGACATCTTAATCAAGGTAAAGCATGCATCCATCATCGCGTTGGTTGCACTTTATGATCACATCTATAAGGGATGGAGAGAGTAATGTCTCACCGCACCTTTCTATTTGATTAAGCTCAACGAATTTAACATGATGAGCCGAAGCATTCGCAACATCACTGCCAAGTGTGTGGATATGCTGAAGGATCTGGAGTACCATCAACCCTTGCCTTCTCCTCCAGAGGCATGTCTAACTCAGCCGTCTTGTTAAAAGTTCCCAAATATTATAACGTTCCCTTTGTTCGCCTCACCGCTTGGCCAAATGTTTTGCATGATTTTAGAAAACTCGGCTTTGTGATTGTCTTCAACTCATTGAGGTGAGATGCAGTTGCTTATGCCTACAAAGGCGCTGCACAATAGCGTAGTTTAACAACATTTACCTTAGATTTGACAGGTTTAAATGTTGGAATTAAAGTTCTCTTTTACTGCGCTATGTAGACCCACAAAGTCCGCCCATTGCAGTGCAAACTAGTTCATTCCGATCTTGATGGGCGCAAGTGAAGTTACTTGATTTTCAAAGTACTCCGAAAAGAGACATTTATCTACCGTCAGTAACAAGCGTTTGCAGCATCAAAAAACACATGGAACGTTCCTTGCACTCATTTGCTAATACGCAGGTGGTAGCAAAGCCACCTCTACTATTTTACAATGCCCTCTAGACAATATGACAGTTCATAAAGATCCAATTCCATCAACAGTCGTCCAGATACCAGTTCTAGATGTTGACATTCAAAAGTAGTTAGCAGACAATGCGCTTCTTCAACTATTACTGACTCCACACCAAAAGCCCTTCTAATCCATTCCATTAAGTCGGTTGTAGGGAATTTTGTTTACAATTTTTTTTAGTCCAAGATTCA
This sequence comes from Hydatigera taeniaeformis, assembly GCA_900622495.1. Taxonomy (NCBI): domain Eukaryota; kingdom Metazoa; phylum Platyhelminthes; class Cestoda; order Cyclophyllidea; family Taeniidae; genus Hydatigera; species Hydatigera taeniaeformis. The sequence continues at coordinate 14,997 of UYWX01000396.1, forward strand.
CATGATCAGTCGAG
>UYWX01000397.1:0-14987 GCA_900622495.1 Hydatigera taeniaeformis
CTCAGTTGTGCTTAAACATTATTTATGCGCTTTATCCGCACAATTTTGCTCGTCTTCTGACAAAAACCGGTCTGCCTTCGCATTGTCGAAGTGAAGCTATGGCGATTTTGTTTTTGGAAACTCGCTCTTTCTTCATTCTCCAAATTGGAAAGTTGATACAGTAGATATCCTTGGTGTATGCGTGCGTTTTGTAGAGTTCATCAAGATTTCATCTGTTGCTCTGCTAGTGTGGTCACGTTCTTACCCTCTTTTAGTTTTGAGGTCATACAGACCTCCATGTGGCTGGCCCTTAACCAGCAATTAATCAGTTTGAACTAATTGGCTGCTTGTTGAGCGTCCGTGTTACCAATGCTTGCAGATGGATGCCACAGGAATGCCTTCTATAATGGTACGTTTGGATTGTACGCAGGAAAGCGTTGTTGTTGGCTTTTTGAAACTATTGTTGGATGCTCATTCCTAGATCAAAAAGTGATATGGAAGGGTTTCTTCCAGTAAACCCCTTAATTGGAAATTTGGAACTACACATTTACCAGCTTTGTGTGCACAATAGGTTGATCATTTGCGTGATTATTTCCTGGCGGCGCAAGAGATGCCAGGGTTTACCCATTCATTCAGCACTTCCTTCCATGCAGATCTGGGTTTGTCCAATTTTGCACTGGCGTATCATCACATGGACTGTCGTTTGGAATGAGGAAGCGGTTGTCCTATCCTCGGCCTCTGCAATTTTTTGCTAGTGCTTCCTCAGATTATGCTTATCATTATACCACCAAAATTAAATAGTTGCTTCTCAAAGGGGTTAGAAAGTCTGAGAGTAAAAATGGTAAAAAATGGAAATCGGAGTGCAGAGTTCTTAGAACCAAGAAAACTGGTTTATGCGATCTGAGTTTCCGTTGAAAAGAATGGACTACCGTCGTTGAATGCGCGCAAAATGATTTGGTCAACCTTTTGTGCTTACTGTGTGCTCGAATGACTACTTTTGCAGTGTCATGGTCACACACTCAATCTCAGGAAAAGTAGTCTGTCTACACTCACTGAACCGCAGATTTTGTGAAGGGATTACTTTTGATGCTCACATGGTCCTTACTTCGCGACTTATGCATTTTTGATGATCAGTGACCTCTCCACTGCGCTTATGACGAGTTGCCTTTCGTTCATGTGTGTGTGTTTGTGTGTGTCTAAGGTCAGAGCTGTTTTTTTGGCTTCTTGATTTGGGTTTCCGTCCCTCCTTTCACCCTCAACTAGGTCACGAGTATTCTCTGGCGATTAATGCCCAAGTGCTCTCATTAGACCAAGTGTCATAGAAACGGCATCATCAGATTTTTCGCATAGCATCACCTTGGTAATGCTACTCGGGGGGCGGTATCACCATGGTATTTGCGAAAGTAAAGCTCGGAAAGTATGGGAATTTTGTTTCTTTTTTCCACTGAGGCTATGAATTCATGAATTTAATTTCTTCTGTCTATGCTTTTTTTATCTTATTGACATGCAAAACAACTTGTGCGTGTGCGACTCAAAATCTAACCTCGTATATTCCTCGCTAGCAGTGGGAAAAAATTGAAAACCCTCAAGGATAACTATCATTGTACAGATATCGCTTCGGTAACCGGTTCGTGTTCTTAGTAGCAAACTCCCTCTTTCCTGGTAGTAGGCTACGAATCAACCCTTCCCTACGGGCATGCCCTGCCTTGGTCCTCGTCTCGTGAACACCTCCATACCTCGGTTCAGCCTGTCTCCTTACCCAGCGCTGAAAATTTGACTCTGACAAATTAATTCGCCAGCCGTGAAAAGGATAAATACTGACTTGGACACAGTAGTTGAATTGCGTAAACCTAACAGTTTGTGATTTGTTCGAATTTTATCGGCGTCTAATGTGTACTGCTAGTTTGGGCGTTTTTTTCCTTAGCTTACAATTGTCTCGATTTTACGTTGCCTTCCCATTTTCTGTACCTGGTTTTTTGTAGAAGTGCATCATCTCCTAAGGTGGTGTCTCTTCCCTAGTCCAATCCCTCATACTACAGCAAATCAAACGGAAGCAGATCACTCCTCCTCCTCCCTCCCCCTTTCCTACCGCTGTATGGAGCTCTCCACAACGTCAGTGCCTCTCCCCTCTATCATCACCACCATCCCTCATTGCAATAATTTTGATAGTCAGGCAACACTTTCGCATCCTATGTTTTCGTGTGTATCCTACCAATACATTCTATTTCTCGTGGTCTTCGACTTGTTCCTATTGGGAACAGGGTGCAACACGTTCCCCGATGTACAGTCACCATTGATTTTGGCGACTCAGGTCATGTCGCTACAATTGCGGAAGGGAACCTTATGCCCAGAAATTCCAGCTGCCGTAAGCTAAGTAAAGCTGCAAAAAGGAGTTCTTGTCGCCTTAAAAAAAACCACGAAGTTGACAAGTCTAATAAGAAGCAGAAATTGCACTGGCCAATTTTCGATGCATACCAACCTATAGAAAATTAGATGCCCGATACTTCCTTACATATTATCTCCAGTCTACAATTTGTTCCCCTGTTCGGATTTAAAACTGCCCAGACGAAACGTACCACTCATACCTAGTGGTGTTTAGCGCTGATAGGGTTGTTGTCACTGTTCAACGCGGAGCAAACTCACCACATCTTCAAGACGTTCAAAGCCATCCCTAATATCACCAAGTGATGTAAAACGGGAAGATGCAACTGGAGATAGAAGCCCACCTCCTCACAGAGGTATCCTGACACCAATCTCACCGTCTGGTTTCCTGAAATTTACCACTGATCTCAACATCGGTGCCTTTTACGCCTAAAACTTAGATCACTTGTCTGTTAGTACTAGATAGAAAGAATAACCGCATCAATCTACATCTCGAGGACAGTAATCACCCAGCGTGTGCACATCTCCCGGGTACCGCAAATGGATAGGATTGGACAGCCAACGTGTTATGCAAATCACTTAGCCACTTCGGCCGGGTGTGCAAGACCACGCGCCATAATTGGCACCAACGTGTCATGAAGCACTCACAACTCATAATTCCAACGTTAATCGTCCTGAGACTCGCATCTGCCGTCGACCCATTGGGCTTCAAGAGCGTAACCATTGAGGAATCGGGAGAGGTTGCCACCTTTGAGTGGTACCAACAACCCATTGATGACAAATCACAGGCCGCAGAATTCTGCGAGTTGCATGGATCTAGTGTTCCAGAGATCAGGGAGCTGAAATACTTCTTCAAAAGTCTAACCCTTCAAAACAGTTCTATCTTCTACCTCAACGACGTCATAGAAACCACAGTGGATTCCCCGAATGAAGCCATCGGAGAAAGAATGTGCATCACCGTCAGAAGCAACCCAGGACACCCCGTAAGTTCTCATGGCCCTGGCGTAAGCCAAGCAACTCCTAACTATTATAACCAACCGTGTCTGCAGATTCAGTTCGGCGAAACAAGCGCAGTGAAAAGCTGTAAAATCAAGGTCAACGCCAACATCTGTAGGAGAACTACGTCAGTCACAAATTCTACACTTTTCATGAAATGCCTCGAGGTCCACTTCAAGGAGACGGAGGATGGGAAGCTCATCAAATTGAACAAGATCTCATTCTACTTCGGCCTCGGTGAGCGACTTTTAGGTTCGATGGAGGCACATCTCACTCGTACTGAGAATTAAAATTTATCCCACTTTCAGGAGCTATCTGTCTGGTTCTACTGATGACAATCTGCTTGTGTATAGCATTATGCTACAAGTATTGCTTGATGAAGCGACGCATGCTAGGACGCGGCAAGGCAAAAGGCAGCGCATTGTTCTCTGGAAGTGAAATACTAAAGCCCATTGGGCTCAGTCCGGATGGAAGCGACCTGGGCAGGTACGACTTACTCCCAGACGTTCCTCTTCAATGCAGTGACAGTTGTCGAAGATCGCGAAGAACGTCTGGAAGACGCGGAGCCAGAACCAATAACCTACAAGACGGGGCGGGAATAATCCCAAACAAACCAGGAACCGATCGCAAATCCACAGAAGTCGAAGCAACGGGATTTTTGTAACAAGCTCCGTCTGACACACTTTGTCGTAAAAAGACCGAAAATAACAACTGATTACGCGAACTCATGATCTCAAATCGTCTTTATTTTCACAAAAAATAACAACGAAACCAGTAATAAGGTGCAAACTTACGTGAGTCTCTGAACCCTACTACCACCTAGTGTTCCAGGCTTGAAGGCCTAAAACACGAGGACACGAAAAGACTAATGTAGTTCGTTTTCTAGTCACCATTTTATGTATGAAGTTTAGGTCTAAAACTATGGAGACCAGTTACCAAGCCCACAGTATGAGAATTTCTGATCGCTAGTGTGCGCCTTACATTGGCGCATGACCCAGTTGGGTCAACTCAGGACCGATGAAGCCGTTTTCCGAGGAATGAATACAGGATATCCACTCGAGGAGTTACGGCTTGCCTCCGGTCGACAATGCTCGCCTTCCGAGAGGAAAGGCCCTTCCAAATACAGTAGTAGTACTGGTAGTGTGTACGTGATGCCTGGTTTTCATCCGATAACGGACGCTGGTCTCAATGCAATTTTGCTCGAAAGTGAAGCAGCAATACCTAAAAGGACAAACGAAACTGCTTAATTATTGCTGCTTGACTAGCTGTGCTAAAACACGGTCAGCCTTGACCTATCAAGACCATAGATGAGAAACACTTAACCTGAAAGATCGCATTATTTAATATATTTAATGAAATTATGGCAGATCCCGCGGACCTTATCGGAGGGGAAATGATGATGCGATAGACTCAATAGCCCGAATACTGTTGATGTGACGGCCACGAGCCTTGAGACCAGGTTTGTGGTGGTAACTGGGGATACGTCGGAGGGGCCTGGCTCACATACTGTGCATAGCCAGCCTGTGGTGGTGGTTGAGGGACATAGCTAGGTGATTGCTTTGGTGGCTGCGGTATGTAAGCAGCCGATTTGGCTTGTTGAGAGACCACAGGGGGTGGTTGTGGTGGGAGCGGGGTGTGGTAAACGGGTGCAACTTTACCCGAGGATGGAAGTGTGGGAGGGGGCATCTGACTGTAGTCTGGAATTGATTTTGCAGCTACAGCTGCCATTTGTGATGACAATGGAGCCGGAACATAGGCGTTGCTATTGGGCCATTGATTATTACTGGGCACCTGATTCGTAGCCGGAAGGAGAGTCGGGAGACTATTTTTCCCCCACGACTGGGACGGGTTACTCCAGTTATTAATTTGCACACCCTGAGGTGCAGCTGAAACCTGGGGTACCGCTTGTGAGAAGGCGGATTGCGCCGCGCTGTCACCCCAGCTAGGCTTGCTTATTTTTGGAAGCTGATGATAAGAGCTGGTACTACTGAGTGAAGACTGTGAATAAGTTCGCTTCTCTCCAAGATTAGGAATGGGTGCCTGTGAAGTGGATGATTGTGGAGTGGTCCTATCTTGGTACCGGTTCTCGGGTTTCGAGAGGCTAGAGTTATAACTCGAACTTCCATTCCGTGCTGAATACGAATCATGAGTTCTGTAGGAGGAATGTCCACTCTGAGCACTATGGTTCGTATAGCTACCACCCGTTCGTCCTGAATGGCCACTTCGGGGGGCAAAGCGACTGCTGCTGCGATCTGCAGGGAATGAAGCAATGATTGCGAGGGGGAGAACATAACACAGTCGCATCCGATCGAGGCCCATTAAGTGAAACCTCCGTGGAGCACGGATACACTCATTGGCCTGGACAGGACCAAATCGAAAAATGCAAAAGGTAAGGGAGGAAGAGATTCAACATCAACGGCTGCGTAGACATGCACGCACCGCCCAATTGCCAATAAGCTAACATGGAAATTAGCGCAAAAAATCAACACCTATGTGACTCACCATTTCGGGCTCCTCTGAATCGACAACTACCACCGGCCATGCGCAGAAGTTCGGGATTCACTTGCTGTCCAGCCTCTTCCAATATGTCCACGAGGTCACCAGCCTGTTTATAGTTTTTTGGTGTGAAGAAGGTGAACGCAGTTCCCTTCTTGTTGCTCCTAGCGGTTCGGCCAATGCGGTGAATGTAATCCTCGGTTTGATTGGGGAAATCATAATTAATGACGTATTCAATGTCATCGATATCTAAATGAGGTAAAAAATAAGTGTAGAAGCAATGTAGACAAGAAAAAACAGCAAGGAGGAAACCGTACCTAAACCACGAGATGCAACATCAGTGGCGACAAGAGCAGTAATATGGTTCCGTCTAAAGGCATCGAGAGTCGCATCACGTTCCCTTTGCACCTTATCCCCATGCATCGCTGCGGCACGGATCCCATTTCTTTTAAGGAAGAATGCAATTTGATCAGATTTCTTCTTGGTTTCAACGAAGACCAGGCATCGAAGACCGTTGAATGACTTAATCAGACCTATGAGCTTTTGATCTTTGTCGTAGTCCTCAATCACCTCAACTATTTGAGTAATGTTTGGATTTGCGTGGAGCGAAGTTGACCCAATGTTAACTTGGATGTAGTCCTTCAAAAAGCTACGAGCGAGGCTCTGAACTTCTCGCGGCCAGGTGGCAGACCACATCACAGTTTGACGGTCAGGGCGTGTCTGTTCCACGATCTTGCGAATCTGAGGTTCAAAACCCATATCCAGCATCCGATCCGCCTCATCCAGGACCAGATATGTGCATCTACGCAAGTTTGTCCTACACAAAAATATCAACAACAAAAGCAATCCTACGCTCTAGTTTTGAGGAAATCAATGAGGCGGCCAGGGGTGGCCACGCACACTTCAGCACCCCTAAGAAGGTCGCGATGTTGAGGACCTTTTGGTGCCCCACCGTAGAGGCAGACTGTTTTAAGTCTCGCAGCACTGCAAAATTGTTCAGCAACTTGAATAACCTGCTGCGCCAACTCCCTAGTTGGCACGAGAACCAGGCAAATCGGACCATCATCTCTGAGAAGACGCGGCTGCGCCTCAATGTGAACCAAAGCGGGAACCAGATAGCAAGCGGTCTTACCAGAGCCTGTCTGTGCAATGCCAACTACATCTCGACCACTGAGAACCATAGGCCATCCCTGTGATTGTATGGGAGTTGGAGTGGCCCAACCAGCACGCTGGAATGCGTTGACAATATACGAGGGTAGACCGACTTCACCAAAACTGAAGATCGGCCGAGGTACATCTCGACCACTTAGAGTCATGCGATTTTCATCTCTAAACTTATCAACCTCTTCCTGAGGACGATTTGTGACAGCAGGATGCTCCCTGTAGAACACCTTCTCAAATCGAGGAAGGTCAGAGAGATCCCACCGAGGCGGCTTCAAGTCATCAAGACTTGAATCACGAGTACGCCTAGATGATGAACCACCCCATCTAGTTCATTTCGTTAAAAAAATTTGTCCCACCAAACCTGCGGATCGGCGAACGAGAGCGAAACGGCATCGCGATAAAAAAGGCGTCAGAGTCGAAACCTTAGAAGTTTAAAACAAGCGATGGCAGGTTAAATGGATAAACACCAAACAATCACAAATACTAGCCCAATAGAAGGCTTGAATTATATTATCAATTAACTACGTCGGTCTTTGATGCTTGCGTACCGGCAGAACATTGACTTTCGGAAACCTTTAAGGTCTTTTGATGTACTATATTTAGACGTTTTAAAACAAGTAGTTGTAACAAACCATCCAAGAAAAAGTAACTTAAAATAATATGATCCCTTAAAGATTCAGGACGTGTCTTCTGTTTCCCCAAAATCACAAACATGCTCCGACTTCAAATAAGGGGAAACATCAAATATGGCAAGGTCTTAAGGCCTCCTACCAGGCGGAAGGAGATATTAAACCGGGCTGTTTATAGGTATTCTAGGAAAAAAAGAATGGATTAAGTCTAGGCCAGCTCACTCATACATGGGCATGACGAACGCCGTAGTGTCCGCCATCACCAACGCGATTTATGAGCTACGCTGCTGCATTAAAGCATTTGGTCAATTTTATTTTAGCTTGTTACGACTTTAAATGTTTCTGGTGACGCAGCTTCAATAGTGCTACCATTGGACTCCCGCTTGACGGATGTCTTGGGTCTGAAACGTAGTATATATTTAAATTGATCTTGTAAATAGAAAATGGACAGTTATAGCAAATGTGGTGCTTGAGGAGGACGTGGGGAACACGTTCAGACCCCATTAACTGTTCCCCTCCTCGCAATTCATGCCACCCCCATGCAACGCTAAACAAAAACATCTAAGAAAAACATCTTTTGTAGACTGTAGTGAGAGTGTACCTGCTTTTTACTGTCACCAGTGTATGGCCTCGTGACTTCCTACTGGGTAAAAGAAGGTAGTAAATGGGGATAATTACGTGTATCAAAGGCGAAAAAAGGACCATAAACATTACAGGCGGAGTTGGTCCCTGAAGCGTCTGATGTACTTGTTGTGTCCAAATATGCTCATGTGACGTCTTGGGGCTTCTCAATGAACAATATAAGCCATAAGGCTTGGCTGAATGGTTTTAATCAGACAGACTTAGGCATACTTTGAAGGTCAGCACACCCGGTAGGGATCATCACTCATATAGGCAATCTAACTAACAGCTTAATGCATGCAAAATATTGTTGATACTTTTGCCAAGATTCGGTAGCCAGCTCATCTGGACAAGGCAGTATAACCGCATGAGTTACCGTGAGTGAGAACGGCAGTTGAATAAGGGATTGCAGTATTGCTACAATTTGATAAATAATGCGGTATTTAATTAATCTACTCTCAATTGCTGGCGAAATTAGTCAATTTCGCTAAATACTTCTCTTTATTATGCTCTAATGTGGAACTGTTGATTAGTGAGGAGACATCAATAAAGGCCAATATGTAACGATAAACACACGGAGCTGCTCACCATACCTGTGCGATGTTATCAAGGGAGCGAATACAGTATATCTCGTCTACTAATACGAGGTATGTAAAAGAACTTCTATAGACATATAGTACTTTGCTTATTTGATCACCAATGTGTCTGAGGGTTACTTTGGTATTCGTCATACTCTTGTACACGTAGGTTGGTCTTCGGGTCAAGCCAAGGTCCGATTCCTTCGTCTCCTCCTAGCATACATCTAATCAGCTTTGCTTACCACCTTCTTTTACCTGTTCGAAGGCTCGGGCCGCTACACTGGTGGCAGTGGAAAGTAGACCCCACTTTCGTACTTCTTCTAGCCTGGTGTTCACCGTTTCGGCGGTGCAGAGGAAGCGCAATTAAGAATGATGCCTGTATTTGGCTCTACCTCATCCCCACGTCCTACAAGCAGGCATTGGAAGTACCCTTACTACATCCGCGTAGAGGCGTGGGAGGTGACACTTCGCCGAACCTCCTTCCCCACGGGCTTCCATCTGATCCCATTTCTCCTGTCAATCATCTGTTTTGGACCAGTGTACCACCATCTAGTTCTGCAAACGATTGATGTTCAGCAGAAGTTCCTCTCAGACGGAACGCAGTTCCAGGTTCAGTTGAAGCTACTGAGAAGGGCAAGTACGATTCCACAGTTTCGTGGTGGCTGATAACTGGAGCGGCTGGCTCGTGAGTGCCTCATTGTAGTGCTGAATGCGTTGCGATGGCTGGCGAGGGAGGTATACCAAGAGGAGCACCGAAGACGTCGCTCGTAAGAGGAGAGTGTTAATGCAACACTTTGTTTATGTGACCACATGTACATATGGAGGATGCTTTGTTATGCGGCTTGCTCTTTTGCCACCGGGCCAAGTCGAAGCCCAAATTCTCCTTCTCTTCCTAGAATGAATGTAAACATTCCAACTTAATGCCTTTTTACCTAATGGGAAGTCTTGAAGCGCTGCAAGATATGTCTAAGCCTCTCCAAAGTGATTTCAACGCGACGAGGAGGTAGAAACTAATCGTATACCTGCTAGACTATTTTCGCTTACGTTTCAATTGTGTGCTGTGGCTGGCACACTTTTCAAATTTTCTTACCCATTGCCATTTTTGAAACAGAATGACTTTCTAGATCTATAAGATTTGTAAATGTAAGTCCGTGGCTTCTCCATCGAGGTCCTCCTCATTTGTATATAAATTCTTCAATCGGTACGGTTGACACGTAGATGGGTTTATCACAACACCATTTTCGTTTTCACAGATGGCACGGGCCGTTGACATAGCGAGTATTATGATTGACGGATAAGTAAGACGGGAGCCACTTAATGAACTATCTTTCAAGCTCAAGATTATGTTAGATTTTCTGTTTCCACACCGAAATTTAAGCTGACCACCGAGCCATGTCAGTTGCTTTATTGCCCTTCTCCAAGCTAATAACATTTGCCTCCCTTGCGGAGTGTCATGACTGAAGTATTTTTTGCAGGGATCCACGAAAATTAATTTCCAGCTTAACGTATTTTTGTCCTGGTTGCCTCCGAGCAGAAGCAACAACTCCGACTTCACTTCATATGTACATGTTAATGTATTTGTATGCGGACCAATGTATCCATGCGCACATAGATGTAAGTTTTCAAGAAAGTTGTAGGGGGCTACAGAACTGTTGAATTCCAAAATTTTTTAAATGGGAGCAAAGGTATAACACTTGGATAGAATTTAATGCTTTGTATATGTGACCATCTGATGTTTGGTGATCACTTTAAGATTTGTTGGGCCCTAGTACTCATGGGCTGGCCTTCGGGCCATGCTCAAGCCCATTTGGTTTGTCCACTTTGGAATACGTGTACCGGCTTCGGTTACTGTATTCTTCCACTCGGTGGGAAGTCTCAAGACGTTGCATAAAATGCACAGATATTTGGCGAACAAGAAATTAGCAGTGCTTTCGGTGTAATGCCTAAGTAAGCTCAACCAACAGTGGCAATGTGCTGCCTGAATCTCAGCAGTCAAGACATGAAGTCAAACTGAAGTATTGAGCCGTTATAATTTCTCTCTTAGCTCTAAAAATTTAGCATATATTTACTAAATTGTATCAAAAGGCTGTTAAATTTGTTTGAAAAACCTAAACTGGGAGCTTTCCTGCTTTTCTGTCTGCATATCACTTCTGGAGCATAATTGGTTTATTTGCTGGGAACACATGTCAAAACATTCCAAATTTGGCGAAATCTAAATCTTTAAACGATTTTATCATAATTTCTGTGGACCGTTACTCTTTGATGTTCACTAGCCTACGCAGGTCCGGTTTTTCGTACAGACCTAAATAGCAATTGCGTCCGCATGTCGAAGCGAGTTGCCGACAAGCCTTTGGATTATGATAATTGGGATGCTCCAGATGAACCCGTTAAGCCCGGTGTTTTTGAAAAAGCTGACGAGGCTACCATAAAGGCTCGGAATATTATAATCGCCAGAAGGAAGTCTGGTCAACCCATTGCTCAGTCCAGGCGCGGCCTCTTTAAAACTCTTGATGTTTTTGGGTCCCCTCAATCCACACCATCTCCCACTCTCTTCATTACATCTTCTAAATCGGAATCCCAGAATGATGTTTACCTGGCAAAACTGGCAGTCCTTAACAAAGAGGTGTCAGCATGGATCTCGAAGCATGTTGCGGCGGATCCTTACTGCATCTTAACTCCCATATTTGACGATTACGCTAAGCACCTCTCCTCGATCGAATCACCAGCAAGTGACACAATAACTGAGAAACAAGCAACCCAGTCCACTGCTGCCCCAGCCCCTATCTCCACCTCGGCGGGGGGATGCGTTGCACCGGAAGCTGCGGTCCCGCCGATTCAACCTGTCACAACAGCAGCAACAACAACCACTACCAATGGATTTAGCTTCAAGTTTCAGACGACGACAACCACTGAGTCAGTCGTTTCGAGACCACCCCTTTTCCAGTTTGGATTAGCGTCAACAACTAGTTCGAATAGCACTTCCCCAAATACGCAAATGTTTTCCTTCGCTTCTGCCCCAGTAAAGCAGGCAGAAAATTCAGATTCCGCTACCACCACTAACGCTGCACTTGGGATTGATCAAGGTAGGAGATGCCTTAGGTGTATTTGAGTTATTCATGTTAGGTGATGAGGAAGAGTACATTCCTCCGAAACCTGAGGTGAGGGAAATCAAGGAGGAAGGTTCTGTTTACACAGTCAGGTATTTATTGGTTTGCTTACACCGCTTTTTGCTAAGTTTCTAGTTGTTATTTTCTTTGTGTAGATGCAAACTCTTTTACAAAAAGGCCGATCAGTGGACTGAACGAGGCCTAGGAAATCTTCATATTATCCCCTCTAGTGACGAAAAGTTTCAACTTCTCGTTCGAGCTGACACTAATTTGGGTAAGGGTTGTGGAAAGTTTGAGATGATAAAGGTTGTAACCTCGGAATGCTTATTATTAGCGATACTTGAGTGTCTCTTAACGATTCACCTACCAAGTTACTTTTGAATGGATTTATATTGATTCATATAATTTCACTTGTAAGCTAAATTGGTGCTACCTCTTCCTTTCAGGAAATATACTTCTAAATATAATGGTAACAAAGGATATTCCAATGCAGCTGCAGAAAAATAACATCACTTTCGCCTGTGTGCCCTCCCCACCACTACCAGGAAATTCAAAAACGAAGGAGGGAGAGGATGCAGCTTCACCTCCCCGACCTGTCCCGATGCTCATTCGCGTTAAGAGTCCTGAGGCTGCTGAGAACCTGCTTGCCGAGATAGATAAGCACCGTGGGAAAAAATGAAACTAACCTTCCTCTGTCCACCTTGAAATTCGCCATTTGTGTACTCGTTGCCTTTTGTGCGTGACAAGTTTAATTTCATAGTAAGAAATTGCGTCCCTTCAATTGTCGGATTGAAGTACCCTAGTAAGGGTAGTTGTGGTCGAAGCGCCTTCTTATCCACCGTTACAGCAGCAGCAACTTATGAGTTTGGTGGTATGAATGCGTTCCGTTAGATTAACAGATCGCTCCTTGTACTGTCCCTTTCTAAGGGTGACTTTCCCGCTAGATGGATTAATTTGAATGAAGGTTGTAAACATCAGATAGCTGATGTCGACTTGAAAGTCTGCTTATTTTTGGTAGGAGGCGGGGTTCTGTTTCGATCCACTCTGGTCTTGCATTTGTCTTCTGATAAGCTTTTGCGTAGCATAAGCTAACAGGATCTTCAATTTTGATCCATTTTCTGGTGTTATCGGTCGCCCGCGCTGTTACTTTGCTTTTACGATGGATTCTGTGCAGGCGTTGAAATGCGCTCCAAATTAATAGAAAACCAGAGTATGCATCTGTCCTAAGTGCGCATCTTTGCTGTCACGGTGAAAAACCAAAGCATGGAAGGTAGTTGTTGTGGCTGCAGGTCAAACTGCTTACGAAGTGATTCCGTAACTCGTTTGTGAGGCTCTCGAATCGCCCTTTTGACTGTCGGGCCAAATAAGCGGTTTGAAGCGTGATCGTGGATTCCGAATGACGCAACCTAACCCTTTTCATAAAGGAGATTAGTCATCTAAGTAATTCAATTAACCGGAATTCTTTCGTTCGGTGTGTGAATCGGAAATCGATAACTTCCCACCTTATGTGAATTCAAGTGACGCTCATCGGTAAGTTGGTCAGCATAACAGGTAAGCAACCATACATAAGCCACACTTTCGTCACTTTGTACGTCAGGAGGCTTTTTCAGAAATTGTGTAAGCGACTAGACAAGCCTTCACCCGTGTTTTCCCAAGCGGTGTAGGCCTACAATTATATCACACTTTTTCTGGGGAATTTGGCTAGCATTACAGCTACTTTAGCCGACAGTTGTACACGGGAAGAAACATCAACTTTATGCCAGCCAGGCCAAAGAACCAATTAATTTCGATTATGACTTTTTGTGTTGTGAATCAACCACGCTGTTGGCGTCCTTATTGCATCACTTGACCCACTTTTCATACTAACTGTTGCATGAGCACTGGTAATGGAACGTGCGGAAGTCAACTCCTCCTTTTATTAACACTGCGTAGCACGAGATAACGTGGTTAAACATACATCTGAGGTGTCCACTTAGGTGCAGCTCCAGATGTTTCCTAATATTGGAGTCCACAACATGAAACGACCTTGTAGGATGTTTCCAAACTACATGAATATCAAAGAAAATGCAATATTGGCTGATTTCACTGATAATATCAATTTGGAGTCAGCATTGAAGCTCTAATACAGTTGGTTTCTTAATCGCAGTGCTTTGGGTCCTTAGTGCCGTAATCAGGATTTGTTTTACAAAATTATTCTACTTTCCAGCTGAAGAGAACCTCGCAACAGCAAACCTACAAGGTAGTTACAAAAATCCACGCATTGCAACCGTTATGTAGCTTTTTTCCTACATCAAAGACATACTCGAAGAACTCTAAATGTAGAATATCATCCGTTCCAACGTTTGTCAAAAATAGCTGAGACATGGACATTTGCCAACCGTTAAGCTGTGCTCTCGGGTAAATCCATGTTCGACAATAATACTGTCGTCCTACCCTAAAAGGACGCGTCGTCGAATACTGTCCGTTCTGACATCCTAATTTGGGTGAAAGAGTCCTGTCACCCCAACACCCTATGTTTCATCCAAAAAAAATAAAACATCAACAATGTAGCCCATCGGCATTTACCTCTTGTTACTTTCGTAGCTTTACTTGTTGATCTCCTGTGTGCGAACAGCTCTTTATTGATTCTATTTCCACTGCTTCTCTTTTTTCCTTTTTCTCTTTTTCTCATGTATACTCGCGAAAGAAAATCCATAGGAGCACAGGACTTATAATAAGCGCATAAAGAAGAAAACAAATTTTTTTCTTATTCTGTACCCCATGAGTAGGAAGATGGGCTTCTACTACTTTGGACATATCTCCCAACTACTTCATTCAGGACAAAATTTTGTTAGCATTCTAATATAACAAAGGCCCACATCTTAATTTAAACTAATTCTTTCATCTGCCTTGGTTTCCCTTCCCTCTATGATAGAATTTTAAACACTTATTATCCTCATTTTCTGCAAAATACAAGGAAAATGTAGTGTTTGGTCAAAGTTTGAGGCTATGATATGTTCTCCTAACGCGGTCCTACCATTGGTTGAGGTCTCATC
>UYWX01000398.1:0-14981 GCA_900622495.1 Hydatigera taeniaeformis
GCATGTTTGAACATTGGGATAGGCCACCCGTGATCATGAGTTGGATCATCGTAGTGATGAGTTCATGGGTCGTGTGCGTCGTTTCACACTGAGTCAAATCAACACCGAGGGCATGCAGCATCCCCTTGTACTAGCTGCTCGGAGACAGAGCGTTAATCTCTCCTCTACGGGAATTGGGGAGGACAGCCGTCTCTCCTCACAGTACCGCCTCGGTGGCATCGGGAGCCTGGAGGAGGAGCCCGAAGAATCGGTAGATGATGATGCTGATGATGATGGTGACGATGAATCCGAAGATAATCGATAATGTGACCGAAGTAGTCGCATGTGGGCGGGCGTGTTCGCGCGCTCGTGTATGTGTGGGCTCAGAATGTTGTCCCCTAGTGTATACATTTTCTGCATCGTTTCCTTACTCACTCTCTCCATCGCTGTTTCCACCCACCCGTTAGTCTCTATCGTTGTTGTTGATTTGTTCTCTTTTTCATTTCTCAGGCGCATTCACTTTTTCTCTCGTTTTCTTTTCTTTTCACGAACCTCTACACCTTCCCATTCACCCACCAGATGAATGCAGTAAGTGTGTAAAATGGCATATACCTATAAATGTATGTATATATCCACTTATGTATCAACGCGTAGCACATCGATGTGCTGCGTACACTACTATGGCGTCACGTTGTAGCTCAGACTATTCTAATGGGTTGTCTGTCTTCTACTCGTCTCCCTCCTCCGTATGCATGCTTGCCCTCTCCCTATGTCTTTTTCTTCCTTCCTCCTTCCACTCACTCCCTATCCACATTTACCACCTGCATCACCTCTCATCCACGATCGTGTCAAGAGCGCAATTAGTGTATGTATCTACTTTTATGACGCTGAAATATATACAGACACAGTTACTCGAATTCAAAACCGGATGTGTGCATATGGTCTTTGAATATCTCTCGTCAACACCTCAGATGTACATAAACACTCCATTCAAGGCCGTTTACTGGTTTTATGGCCGATTTGTCTTACCCATTTAGCTGACTGAAGACGGTCGTCTTTTGTGACTGCGACCGCACACATAGACCATAACTAAATGCCTCTAAGCCTGGTACACAAGTAGAGGTATCCCACATCATTGAAATGCGATTAAACTGTTCTAAGAAGATAGTATCGCATTAACGTTGTGACTGCTTTAAGCAAAGTGAGATCAAGTTTTATGGAGAGCAACTGAATAAACTACTTAGTTGAGATCATTGAACTTAAACTGTTGCTAATAGGGGTTGCGATTGTGGTAAAATCTGTTCTTCTCAGACTTGGGCACAAGTTTTGTTTATCAAGACATTGATAATTTGATTGCTCAAAGCAAATTTTATCTTTGCCAAACCAGCGTCAACTAATTGTAGCTGTATAAAGTGGTCTTTTTTTTCAGACAGCACTTTGGAATGGCCTACGCTTGCCACTCTATGGGGTATGGTATTTAATTGCGGGGTCATTTGATCATCAAAGCCAGTAGATTCATGTTTGGCTAGTCAGATTCCACACATGTCTTTATTGTCTACTTCTTGCCTCCGTCCAAATTTGACATCAAGTTGAATTGATTTGACTTCAGAGTCGTCCCAACTTCCATATGTGGTGCTTATTTAGCTCAGCAGCCGAAGAGAGTGGTTTTTCTAGAATCAGAATAAATTTATTTTATAGTTTATGTGTGGTACACGATTTCTCACAAATCCAGTAAGTGAAAACTCCGCTTTCCCTATGTGCGATCCAACTTTGTGGTGGTTGTTTATTTAGTAGTGAACGTTAATACCAAACTTTAATGCCCGTTTGCTGTGCCAAAACATTTGACTTAATAACCAAATGATTGAATACGTTTTGCTGCATGCTTAAGAAGGATTGGAATCGAGGATGTGTCGGGTCGACCCTAAATAAACTCTTTTATTGTATTATCAATCCTTTATTCGCAAAATATTTGGACGGAATCACAAGCGCCTCTATGTTTTGTTATAGGGGTGTCGAGTGATTTAAATGAATTGTCTCAAGTGCATAGCTCTAAACGCGGCCCTCAGGTGGAGTTTTCTCTTTGGAAGGTAGACAAAAGCCGAATCAGGTGCTAATTAAATTTAGGTTGTTCAGTTGGTAAGTTGGGGTTGGGAGGAGTCAAGCCTGGGCCAAGTATATCAAAACTCTGTATCCTTAATGAACATTAGCAACTCTATGTTTACATAGCAGAATGGTTTTGTGAGTTTTGGAAGACTCCGTTTGCTTCATCAATCTCTTCTTGCTTTACTAAGCGTGTTGTTTATTCCATGAATTTCTGTTTGCTAAGTTCGACGCCGCTCTCTCCATACTTAGGAGACATCCAATTAATTAACAAATCAACGAACTGTCTAACTTTGAATGTCTGAAAATGTTGTTTCATTAATTTGATGAACTATAGTCTTATTTAACTGAAACTACTTTATCAAATTATTTAATTTCCAGGCTGTCTGTCTAGTTCTCGTAGTTTACCTTTCAAGAAGCGCCAGTTGCATATTAATGCGGTTGACCGTTAAGATAAACTAAGTGTTTGATTTGAAAGAGCGTGTATGTCAGTCAATCATGACTCGTTTTAAGAGGAAACTGACTTTTCCCATCGGAGAAAATTGAACGCGTTGAAGCAGCGTAGAGATTTAAGGAAATTCTATAAAACACATGCATTTATGAGACTTTTCTCATACAAACTTTCTCATAAACTTTTTGCAAAGGCGTTTATTTACTTGCCTTTCTTGAGTGAAATTGATGTCCAAAAATTGCCTTGCTCAACTGGTCTTTGCCTATATGCTACATCTTGGCTTTATAATATTGTGACGACGTTTCGAGGAAGATGGGGGAAATAGGACTTTCTTGTGCTATGAGTTCAACACAAATAAAACATCCGCTGCATTCGATTTAACTTCTGCTATATTCAAAATGGTTTTGGTCGCTTTCACTTTCGGATTGTTCACAGTTTATGTGAATGCGCGTATCCTTCTGTGTGTGAGTATTTAGCTTTGCCCATTGATACCCAATCAGATCGGTTTAATAAATTGTTCACTTTGCGTGCATTGTATTTATTCAGTAACATGCAATCAGTGTTCGAACCCTGCCTCCATGGAACGATAAAATTGCTTGATTCGGAAAATCGCGTGCACGCTTTTCATGACCATTCTGAATTCGTAGCTAGATTTAATTATTAAGGAAAATAACGGGAAGGTACGACCGTCCGACACAGTCAAAAATCGCGTCCGTGCTGCTTCAATGATCCTTTTGGGGAAGGGATGTGATTAACTATTTACACATACTCACGACTCCTCTTACATAGATCACTTGCCATAGTCTAGAGGCTTTCATAATTTGAATATTGTTCTTTATCAACTCTTGAATTTGAAGGGACAAAGACAAAGTGGGTAACTCAACACTTCACTGTCACTACTCTCTCGAAGGTGCATTCGTGTATTCGAATGACAGAGTAAAAGTTAGTAGTCAAAGCAGACGTTTCTTGAGGGTCAGAGTGGAATGATGCTTGTAGGAAAGGACCGTTGAAGAGCTGGTAACTATGTTGGACATATTTCCCTTGGTCCTTTTTTTAAACACTTGCTCATTCACTATACGGTGTATGGCTTCTGCTCCATCTGGGTTTTGGCATAGTTATCGTAACGTAGGGACTGTACTGATTTGGAATCGGTGTTACTTGTTCTTCTACGAGTCTCTCAACAGTGCCAACTTAAAGGGAGAAATTTCGGTAGACTACAACTTTAAAAAGAAATACAACCATTTTCGAGAACCCAGCTGACTTACTGGCTGTTCTCTGCGCGAATTTGGTTCGCTTCTTGAGTTTTTAATGTGTAACATTTGATGTCACATCGTCCTCCGGAGCCGACGAATATTGGAGAGTGAATCTGACTTGCAACCCTATCATTAAAATGCATTTTCGGTGTACCAATGTCACACTAAGCCAATACGACTTAAGTTCGAAGTCAAAGTTTGGTGGCCAATGTCTTTTTACAGATGATAGAGGTGCAAATATTCTGCCACTTACACTACCCAGTGGCTGAGGCAATTAAAGTTTTTTTTCCACACCCTGTCATTTGTTAGCGTCAGAGTGGGTTAATCTGTTAGACCAGTTGGCTCGCGTCGTGTCATTTCTGTAATCCCTGTTAATTGCCTTTAAAGAGCTTCCGGTTGCTAAGCTCGTCTTTCTATGGTGGATGACTTAAGTTTGTCTTCAAGATAACTGGAGGTGGGCTTTCCTATTATCATTGGAAATAATTGATTTCGCTTATCATTCAGAGACTTTCTGACAGTCATTAGGGCTAAACTTCACTCCTTCGTGCAAGCCATTTTGTCTGCAACGTAGATGTCAACTGTAGCAGTCATTTTGATGCAAATGCACCTTTTAGGGTCGCATACGAGAATAAATCGTGTGGCAATGCACGAGTTCACAGTTTTTTTCTATGTGTTCATCTGTTTAGGAAGAGGCGTGATGAAAAGAGTTCGTTCACTACCTGACTGCTTTAACGATTCCCACTGGGGCCATCAGGTAGGCTATAACAGTGAGATCGTGCCGGTCGTTAATATTGGTCTTCCTTATCCGTGGCTCTTTTGTGGTGCTTTCTGGCGTTATTATGATCCATACAGTTTTTTGAAAAAGAATTACTAGCAACTTGTTCTTCCAATCACTTTTGAACTCGCCATATATTAAAGCAAAGCTGCTCCAAACGGCCCTCGCATTTATGCGCTTTTCCAAGGAATGGAGATGGCAAAACATCATTCCCTTAATGATAAATTGCTTTAGCAACTTTTCCCCCAACTAACATGTTTGCAAAAAAGATCTACTAGTGATGGCATTCAGCTACTGACTTGATCCGATATTTTCTGTTGCTCCAATGATGCAGCAGTACGCAACTTTTTTGCAACGTCTTTAGGACGTTTGAGTCCATTGTCAGCGTGTTACTTTATTTACCATCGTTCTTCTACACTGATGTGTGCAAATGTCTTCATAACCACTTCAAAACGGAGTTTCCGTGAATTCCTGTTATTTTTTGTCGCATAAGGCAGTGAGCCATTTAATGAACCAGCAAAAATTTCACTGCAGTCTGTTGCTTAAAGCGGAAATCATTGCCCTATTGCAAGCTAACTTTACTTCGGACATCCCCTTATATGAGGTCATTACACTTTCTGAGGGAGGTTTTGTGAAGGTCAAATAGGTGCTTCCGAAATTCTGCCTTCTTGTAAAGGCCGACTGTATTCTTTGCAATGTTTTTGCTATTAATGTAAGCCACATCCTTGTGCAGTTGTCTGCATGCATTTAATAGTGTTTTCTACTATTTACTTACTTGCTTTTGTGTCCGGACAAAAGGAAACTATTTTATAATTGCCCCTTTTTCGCATCACCCGATTTATCCAGTGGAAACTTGCTCTCCTCAATTTGTATACTCGTCAATATCCTTGGCTGGCACGATGCTAGGCTCACCTGATTGATTGCCCTTTTGGCACTGGGGTATGCACATAACCGGACTCACGGAGGTTCGGTGGGCATTCGCGACACGCATAGCACTGCGATAGGTCAGTGTTCAACTTTGGCTAAGGAGTCCCCATACGTCCTACTCCAAGACTGACCAAATTATAAAGAAGAAACCTAGTCTTAAAAAGTGTCATTCTTAGACGACTGTCGATGGATTTGACTACTTGTTAGGAAAATTTTTGGGGTCGGACAAGCTATCAGTTAGATTCCCGCTGGACTATTTTCAGAAAACTAAATCGTAGCATGACTCTTAAAATCTGGGTAATAAGTAGACTTGTAGCCTTTGGTAATTCCTTCTGTTGGTTTATAAGAGAGACAAATCAGAAACTATGGCCATGCTTTGGCCGTGGTTTTGGTATCAGTTGGATGAAGTTACATTTGTGACCCTAACAATCTCGCACAGCCATGCTAATGGTAACATCGAAGATTCGGAAATTGCGTAATAAAGGTGATAAGTGATTTTTTTTCAAATCGAAAACCCGCCTACTAAGCTTTCATCACACTTGCGTATTTTTTGGTTTTTTTACCTTCCCGTATTCGGTTGCTGCGTGTTATAGCCGACACCTTCTCAGAAGACTTAATTTATTTGCTTTTCTTGAAATTCGGCCCAGTGGACTTGTAGTGTCTGAATTTTGTAGAAATCTTACACTCAAGGATAGGTATCAAATGTTTTCTGGTTCGTTTGTTTCAAGTGTTGATTGAGTATACTCGAATCCTAAACTTGAAATCGCTCAAATCTAAAAGCTGTACGCGAGCTTGCATTTTTACCCATCGTCGATTAACCGTTTCACCACTCAATCATGAAGACATGGATTTGCGATTGGATGGGTGCACTCATGGTCAAAGTTGATACCACTACTACCGCCACTGGAATTTTTTTGAAAAATCCAAAGCTTAGACCTTTAAAATACCTTAAACTTGATCACTTGTGTACCGGATTATTGCATGTTGGCGAAGGAGTCTTTTACAGGCTTCAGTCGCACTATCAATTCCAGATATTGACAGATTGCGATCTTTCACTTTTTAAAAATCGCAACACTTTTCAGCGTATGGCGTCCTCTTTATAACTCGATTTCATATTAGCTGTTTGCGTTATCAGTCTGTTGGAATTTGATGTTCGTATCTTGGTTCCAAAAATTTATTGTTGCTTTGCAGATGACCATTCGAATTCGGGCCTGGACTGTTTGGCCAACTAAAACGTTTGAAGGTCATTTTGCCTCCTCCTTCGTTCTGAAGTTATTTTTAATCAGTTTGGATTCTTTTGTAATCGAGATGGAGATAGAACTTTCACTGCACGCATGAGGGTCGATGGGCGACTCTATTGAGAGTTGTTGTTAGTACAGTTGGCACTACTCTTGCTCCGTTCTAAGGCTACACTTTTTTGCTTGGGTATGTGTATTTGCGCGTCTTTCGTGTCATCCGCCGCTTCTCCCACTCTCTCCTCCGTCTCCGCCTTCTTTTTCCTCTCCGCCCCACCCAAGAGACGAAAAACTGCCTACCGTTTGGGGTGAGGATGTACAACACGCGCACACGCTTTCCACCGACAAAATGAAGTGTTGGTGAGTAGGTGCGCTGTGCATGCGTGAGTGAATGAAACTTCCGCTCTCCTAAGGCGCGAAAGTTTGCTCTTGTCCCCGTCGCCACCTACGCAGTTAATTTTACTATCACTAGACATTTGCGTATGTTCCTTTGCTTTAGGAGACTTGTGTCTTGCCTCTAATCTCAATGAACATTCACTCCGTCCTTAATTCATGGCCTAATGAACCTCCCAACAATGCCAATACCTCGAGAGTGTTGCCTATCGCAAAACTTCTGTTTCACCCATATCCACTCGAATCGTAGAGAGGTCGAACTGAATGTGCATAGACAAATTTACGACCAAAAGTGATTGCTGTAGAAATAGGGGCTGAAGAGAGTGACATGGGATGGTACAATAAATTAGTGGTCTATTTGAAGGTGTGGGAGGATCTCCTCGTGGGTGTCGCACTTCGGCGGACTTTAAGCAGGCAGCTACTGAAAATTCCCACTTTCTTCAAGTTAATAAATTATTCTTTTTTTACCAAGGGATCTTTTCACTTCACATGATCAGCCACTCCCCTGGCAAAATTAATCCTGCTTTACCTATTTCCCATTCCTCCGAGTGTTCCACTCGCACTAGCTTGAATAGCTTTCCTTTTGGTACAGGAGTTATGGCTTTCCTCGATACACATTTTCGAATCATAGCTGCACATTTTTACTCTAAGATTTAGAATTTAAATTTTTGTATTTCGTTATTGCATTCATGATTTACTACCTCTTGGGCTTAGCGCCTTTTTGCCATAGGTATACTAACCATTATTCAAGTTGTGTTTATGACGGCTTGCTTTGTTGAACCATTTAAGCACTGAAGTAGATGTATCGTTAACAATATTAACTAAAGAAGGGTTTCACATTCAAAAAAGTGTAAAAAAATCGCCTGGTGGCTCTGATCAGGCCATGGGATGGGGCATACCTTGATTCTCAATTCTGAACCCGTTGGTACCATTAGATTCCTATATGTCCTCCTCCTAATGTGTATAGAAGAAGTGTTGCATTGCCTATGGTATGCAGCTGTGGGAGGAGGCTCTTGGCTCTGGTGATCACAAATACACCCTTCCATACACACATGCGTTAAACCATGGCAGCCAAAGTAGTTGTCCCTATCACCCCTCCTCTCACCTCCGCTCTCCTTCCCAGCATGTCTACCTCGACGACTGCCCAACTATTGACGTTGTTCCTCGCCGTCCTTCTCTATTATCTTCAAGTTTCGCACGCCGTCTAGTTTATGTGCTATGTGCTTCCCCGAAATTATCAATTTTTTGAAATCTCTGTTGTTCGCCCGGTTATTATTTGTACCCTGGCTACTAACGTGGATAACTATTCGTAGTAGCGCTTCAGCTTTTGAGTAAGGCTGGCTTGTGAGGGGTCAAACCCGTTGTTGTCAAATCTGGTTTGCCGTTTTGTAGCTGCACAACTTGCAAGGTATAGGTAAGTTTTTTTGTAAAATTTTTCATCCAGTGCAAGTTATTAATTTTTCAACAAAAAGAAGGCCGGCTGATATTGGCCTTGAACCCAGTTTCATGGTAGAAACAATGGCAAGTGTACGCGGTCACTGGCTTGCGGCAACTACAAGTATCATTTCTTACTGCGATGACCTGTGCCTGAAGTTTGTAATGTGGTAGTGTTACGGTAGCGTTACTGTTCGCCGAGTTTGACAAGTAGGGGCGAAATTTAACTGGTCTTGATCTTTGTTGTGCTCCAATGATGAAGCCGAACCATAATACTGCATTTCGTCGTCTTGAGGATTATCTTTGTACTTTACCCCTGATCACATCGTAACTTTGCTGTCGCGCTGATGTTTTGACGAAATTATGATCTTCTAGCACGTTGAGATTTTACGTTTGTTAAGTCTCCTGTTCGATGTGTGCGTGAAATGAAATGGATAGATGAATGAATTCGGAGAAAATAACAAAGTCCTTGTTTTTCCAATGAATACTAGGTCTTAATTAGCAAAAGCATCCCATTATCACCGTTCCGTTCTTTTTCCCAAACGATGGTTGGTGGTATCGTTGGTTGATAAGTTATTTAATCGTATGCATCGATCGCTGCATATGCCGCCGCAGAATTGCTGTGTCCAACGCGGCAGTCGGCAGTTGTGGCAATTTGACGCGTGATTATTGCTGCACCCTCAGCGGGAACCCCCTATTGGTCGGCTCGGCTCGTGCACTGGGGTGCATGTGTGTGTGCGTGCGTGCGGGTGTGGAGGCAGGGGCGTGGTTGCCGGTCCTGCCCCCACCCCAGAGACTTCGAGGTCTAAAGGGAAGGTGGTTTAGGGAGAATTTTATGGCACCAGGGTAACTAGTATGCGTCTCTTGGCCTGACACACCATAAGTATCGTTTTAGAGCCTCTGATCAAATATTCGAATTACCCATAATGTTTGCTTGAATCAAATGGACATGGGGAAGGAATGGCAAGTCTTTCTGACAAATTTTATCCACCCTCGATTGTCATCTAATAATGGAATCGATTGTGTCGGTATCGAATTTATATAATTTTCCAAAGTTACGAATTTGTGATGACTCAATGCCACAAAGTTATTGCGATAACGCCATTAGAACGAGGTAAGAAGCAACCGTTAAATTCAACAGCCACATGGTCTTTAACATTTACAATTGCTAATAATTGACCATCAGGAGGTGTGCCTGACTCCTGTCAACCGACTCATTTCAGTTAAAGGCAGTGCACGCCTTCAGAAACAGTCTGGATAATTCGACCGAACGACAGCATATTGCCATGGCGCTGCACCAACAGCGTCAGGCCAAGTGTCGCGAAGTTCGAGCGGCATCCATGGCCCAACATCTACAGCAGCGGCAACAAAATCAGCAAAAGCAGCCAAAATATTCACCCAATGACATCCAGATGGCAGATAATATTCGCGAGTTCTATCGCACGCCCACAATGCTGGCTGAAGACGAGTCATTCAATCCACATGGACAACTCCAACCGGAGCATCAGCTACGGGAGGAGGAGCATGAGGAAGAGCATGAGCAAGAGAGAGGTGGTTGGAAAGCCATATCGATTGAGGAGCCGAGCTCAACGAGTTACGACATGAACAGTCTAGTTGAGGAGCCGGATGTTCAAGAGCCCCAGGCTCAGGAGGTGAAGAGCGAGATGTTCGGGGAAGGAGATAAGTTCAGCCACCAGACACCACTGTGGCTCCCCTCGGAAGAGGACCGCCGCACTCCAACACTACCATGGACCTCCTCTATAGATGCAGATGTGCTGATAGAAGTAGGCACTGCGTCGAATTCGGGAGGTGGACGGCGCAAATCGACCAAAAAGACACCTGCTCCACCACCTCCCTCAATGACTCGGAGTCAGACTCGTCAGAGGTCCTCTTCCTCGGGCTCTTCCACATCTTCACTTACATAGTCTCTCGGTCACTCCTCTCTCCCACTAGTTCGTTCGCTCGTCTCTCCCCCCTTCTTCCTTGTTCTCGCCAATACTCACACCCACCTATGCAATCGCCCTCATCACACAACAGAGCAGGAGTGCGAGAGGGAAAGAAATATTTTGTGTGCGCCCCTAGCAAGAGAATATGTGTATGTGTGTGCGTGCTTGTTTTTTACGTGTAATTATGTAGACAGTCTCACGTCTCCGAATCCCAAGAATGAAAGAATCTGCCCTCGTGCCCCGTATAGTTCACGATACTTTTGTGCAATTCTCGTCAACTACGACAAATACGAGTGAGTGCGGCATGGAAAACATTTTGTTTCGGGCTTGCTCAGCATGCTCTCTGACTCGTTGTTGTTCTCCTTATTGACCATGAATCCCTCGTACTCATGCATTTTCAAAATTGTCCCGAACACTAAAAGAACGTGTTCGTCTTACCTCATTTTCCTCCATGTTCATGGAAACGCACTTTAAATGCGTCCCCTACCTCAAGACTACTTCTCTCACATTGCATGACTTCGTACCCGTTGAACTAAAGAGTGCCGTCGGAATGAGTGGTCGACTTCATTTTCATTTTTTATTTTAGCTCCGAGTGGTAGAAGCATTCAAAGCAAGTTTGCCGAGTCGTCTCGCAGGTCTAAGTCGCGAGAGTGTGACATCCTTACATCGCGCAATGGTCCAGTGTCCTAAGCCTCTCTCGCTCACTTCTTTGGTGGACACTGAGGTGGAGGGAATGCCCATCCAGTCGACCTTCCAGACTCAAGCTAGCCCAACTCCAAGCTTTCATTGATCCAAGTCCTCACCTTTCCTGCGTTCCTTAGTTGACTACAATCAGTGTGAGGGGAGCGAAGGTGAAGGAAAACAGACACTTTTTTTGCGGGCTCTCCATGGGCTTCCTTTAACCTTCTATCCTCACTCCATCTAATAATCCTACTCTGTGATTAAGTCACCTTCATCCAACCCCATTTTTTTCTAATAATTGTCTCTTATTTTAGTACCTTCAATTCAATAGAGAGTAGTTGAGTCGTTAGTTCTCAAATTACCCACGCACACATTTACATTCCCAATCTTCGCTCCTTTCCCCTATCCCTTTGCTACCAAGTCTTGGACCAGCGTTGAATCGTGCAATCAACACTGCTCTCATTGTCACCACAATCACCATCTAATGGGCATATGCATATGTCGGTGTTTTTATCTCAACTTAGGAGCAGTTTCCCGCCGTTATATATATATATATATACATATATTTTGCTAACTTCGGCCATTCATTCCTTCCCTAAACCTTCCACTCTTTGCATTCTACCAAGTAGGCGCGCAAACACAAGCGCGTGCGTTCGCTCTCTCGCTTGCTCGCATTTCACTCAACAACACCTACCGACTTCGTTCTTTTTATGTTGAGGTGCTCAAGCGATTATCACAACCACCCTTTCTATTCATTGAACACGATTTGTGAAGCTGCAGGCCCCCATCCTAGATCCTGCGATCACCATCACAAATACATCCCAAATCATTCCTTACTTTCATTCTTCTTCTACCCTCCTTCCTCTCCTCCCACACTAGATGCTCTATGTTTGTGCGTGATGTTTGACTTCTCGCTCTCCTAGTTATTAAGTAGTTGGGATCCACCTCCCGCTTCGAAGACTCCTTCACCACCCGCCTTCTATCTATATACATATATATATATATATATCTATACTTCCCATCCCTTCCTGCTGAGAATAAAAGCAGATCTACGTAGATCCTCAGCTGAATACTTCTTGTATCAAATGCCATCAATGTCCTCTTTTGCTGTAGCACAGTCACATTTGAATTTGTCGCTAGATTTTTCAAATCAGCCAGGAGCTTCATGGGGGCTCTAACTGAAGGTTAGGAGCTGTGCACAATGCATGCAATGTTTTTCTAGAACTCGTGTAAAGGTACTTTTTATAACATCCATACCGTCTTAAGGGTATTTGATGCAGCAAATGGGAAGTTGAATTTCTCGACCCTAGTTCATTAAGCACAAAGCATCTATTTACCGTCACATTAACCTAGCTCCATTTCAAAGGCACGAGCTTCGTCACTTTGGCAAAGCGTTGTTGGAATTCATGAGAAGTGCCTGACGCTATGCTCCTGTGTAAGAACAGGATACCAGTGCTGTGCTTTCCGGATTGTTGGATGGTTGCTGCTACTAATCAATTGCCAGTCGACCCTCATTTCTCAATCCTGTATGAATTTGCATCCATGGTGTTCATCGGGACATTAGCCGCAGCCATGTGAATACAACGAAATGCAATGATAAAAGCAGGTCGGTTATTGTCTGTGTGCTGTACGTTCATTTGAGGGAATGGGACCTATAGAACAAAAATGTGTACTTGATATTTGTCCGGCACTCTTATCGCCTTCGATGCCAAGTGCTAATGATTCCTATCAGCACACAACCTCGGGACCGCGCTGGATCAGTGGATTCGCATTTGGAGAGGCGCTACAATTAGTATGGTAACAGCCTAAAGACAGGTGGTAGC
Organism: Hydatigera taeniaeformis; assembly: GCA_900622495.1. Taxonomy (NCBI): domain Eukaryota; kingdom Metazoa; phylum Platyhelminthes; class Cestoda; order Cyclophyllidea; family Taeniidae; genus Hydatigera; species Hydatigera taeniaeformis. The sequence goes on from UYWX01000398.1 coordinate 12,998, forward strand.
TAGCTAAGACTCTATGAACAAATTTTGGTACATTTTATTTTAAAGACTAAAGCATGCCAGATGCGCTTTATATCCATATATAATGTACCACACCCTCATCCAGACACTCATTATCTTATCGCTATTTTGTCAAAAATCCCAAATTTTGCATGATCGAAGATTATTTTGCCAACCTTCACGGCGCTGTTTTCTCAAGATGCGCACTAATTGATAGTTGACGGATGAGGTCTTGGTAACTCCAGTTAGTTTAAATTTAACGAACTCGTTAAAGTGAAAGAAAACTGATAAACCGTGTAGGAAGAAGACCACCACTTGATGGGAGTTCAGCTATCATAAGTTGGCATTTGACTGTTCTTAGGATCGCCGGTCAGATGCAATTGAAGCAAGTGTGTATACTCTAATGGCTTTCTGCAATTGCTTTTCGGAGACGGCTGTCCTTCCTTGCACAAAGTAGAAGAGGACGCGTTTACCACAGGTCAGCATATTGAAGGCGTTGCTGGAGAACCAGCCATCTAAGTTGAGGTAGGGATCAATCACTAGCCAAACGAAAAGCTCGGGGCTCTTCGCTCGTAGGTGCACTTTGAATGCCTGGTTCCACCGAAAAGGCGGATTCTGGACCTCGGGCGAACTTGCATTCACACGCCTTACCGATGTCACTTTAATAGACCCCGCAGCCACCGGCCACAGGTGCGCCATTTCTTTCGGAGTCAGTAGCACCATCGTATCCTTTGTCTGTATCATCGCATTTTCAAGTATTGTCGTGAGAACTCCTGATGAACACTTGGAAAGCAGCCATTCTACAGTGAAGTTAGTGACTTGTAGAGGACAACCATTTGGTCTCCAAGGTCCAAGATTGTCAGTGCTTTGAAAGAGCACTTTCGGGTGAAGAGTGAAGGAAAGAACAGGAGAACAAACAACGCTAAGGCGTATTTGGTCATCCTCCAGTGGGTTGATTGGAGGTGCCCAATTAATCAACACTCGATTTCTTACTCTGGACACTATTGCTCGACCAATTGGATGGGTAATTGATGCCGTACCTCTGATCGCAAGGTAATGAGCAATCTTCCACTGACCGGATGCGTCAATTGTGGACCAAGTTGGAGCTGCCCACACGTCGTTCAACTGCCAATAGAGATGACCCATTGATCGTCCTTGTCCTGTCCATATACAATCATTGTTGTTGTTTGCGGCGCCCGTAAAGACTGTACACCGATGACGCTCCAGAAGGTTGATGTGGGTTTTGTAGGCAATAGCTTGGTATAGCTGCGTTAGGTACGCCCAGCTAAAAAGGGACGGAAACAGCAGTGGGGTGAAAAGGCACAATATTAGCCTCCACTGCAAAGCCTAATTGAAGAAAAATAACGGATTTAACTCAGCGAAGTTCTTTGAAACATTTTTGTTTTGCTTCCCAAGTTAAGCATCGAACTTTGAAGAGGCTTGAAACAAGCTTTGAATTGAATTAAAGTACACTTTGACCTCTCAAATTTAATCAGCATTTATGCATTAATCTCTTTGTAAATTTGCCAACTAAACCATTGAGAAGTGAAAGTGCTCCAAAGAATATTGAAAAGAAGTTTTGCATGCTTTGGACTCAGAACTTTTCCTTTCGGATGAGCATGTCTGACTTCTGCGCCCTACAATGATATAAGCTGCTACCCTACAGGAGGCTTCTCTTCACAGTCTTCATGAACTATTCTAAGGTTTTGTGGATAAGTCATTATGCATTAGACTGACATGTTATATTGCCGTTAAACATTTTAAAAGTACTCTTCGACATCACGACGGTTCAGTGCTGATCTCGAGGGAATACACAGGAACGTAGCCTCGTCCTACTTCCGTGCATTGCAGCCAAAGCTCTAAAAAGACCTCAGTTTGTCAGATTGATGCTAGAAATCGGGCTAGTGCCAGACCGTTTGAAGGGAAGCTCAGGTGAATCATTTGGAATGGGAATTAACCGCAAACAACCTTGATGAGCATAATGATT
>UYWX01000399.1:0-14976 GCA_900622495.1 Hydatigera taeniaeformis
TAGCAGCACTGCTGAAACTCGAACTCCTCTAGTAAATTAATTAGCAACAATCGGGAGAAGAAACGGTTCCTTTTGGATCTGTTTCATGCTGAAATGTTGCGCTGTTAAAAGAGCAAGTGGAATGCAATTTTCTGTATCTGCTGTACCATCAGTCCACCTAGTGCTTGTAGAAAAGTCTGTTTTTAAAAAAAATTAAACTGTTTTAAAAGTTTTTGCTAATCTACGCAAAAAAATACAGACAGGTAGAAACGGAATTTTATAGACAGTCGACATGATGGTGGTCAACTGACGACACAAGTCGGATTAGGAGCACTAAGGTGTTGCACATATTCCAGGCCTTCCGTCAGTGTCGTGAAAGTTTCCGACTGGTCATCTAAGCCACCATACAGCCACTTCTGAAGCAAATCTCAGCTACATCGGTCTCCTCTTGGTAGATCGAGTGGGACCAGCTGGACAACACCGCTTCGTAGTCAGCGCACAAAGTTGAGCGTTTCAGATGTCACCGAATACGTTGGCCAAAGGAGGACTTTGACCTTGAATTTGTGCCTTTGAACCAATCAGTAGCCAGTAAGGTTCGGATCACTGCACAAAGGAAAAGAATTGCGTCCCTTAAGTAAACTTTGTCGCATTTGTTGGGCATAACTATTGTCCAGTTTGTAAAACCTGTCTTGAGGCTCATGTGTGTGTGTTTGTGCATCTTCGAATGTCTTTTAGTTCGTTGTGCATCACGCCAGCCTCAAAAGTGGTCTCATCACTTTATTCACCCTAAGGCAGGATCAGTCTTTTTAGGAAACAAAACAATGCGGTACACTTCGCTTAACTGTGCTGCTCTGTTTGCCCACCACAGGGCCGACCTAGTGGTTTGGATTTGGAGCCCTCTGTTGACTCCCTAAACGAAGAATCAAAAAAGTTCTCAGAGGTTAAATGCCAACTGAACCCTCCATGCGCTGTAGTGACTTGAACAATGGAATTTCCGGTCTGGTCGGGTGGGTCCAGCCATGAAGACGGCACGACATGAGAGTGACAAGGACAACTCAACACTTTGGCACAGAAGAATTGACAAGTGAGGCTTCAAAATGGGAAATTTTTTTACACACAAAGTGCTTGAAACACTTCATTCGATGCAGTTGCTTTTCATTTTGTTTGAGTTTCAGAATGTCCTTCTTCCACCATTCCTTGAGTAAATTTGCCCTGCTCATATGAAGGGGAAAGGAATGAGGTTGGAGGCAAACAAGTATGTTTGAGGCACAGTTCACTCAACCCTCCCACCTCTTCACCCCTCCAATGTGACATCTTTGACACATCCGCATTCAAAACTTCATCATCTCCTATCTAAGCAAATATCCACATCAACGTCTCATTTTCAGGAGGATTTTAAGCTCTCCAAACAATGATGGACTGTTTCCTTTCGACCAATCGGATCTGAAACTGCAGTCTCCTTCAAAATGAGTTACTTTTAGTCCCCAAATACTGTAAGTATCATCAAAGGGACCGAGTGCGGTATGACGCATTGTAACGCGTCTGGAGTTTGTGCTTTCCCACCGCTAATGCCACAGCACCAAATTGCTGGCAGTGCCAACAGCCGACGGCGAAACAACAAGAGTCTTATCACTTGGCGCCTCTCTCATCAGTGGACAAGTCTTGAGCCTACAAATACATCGGTGTATCATCATCAAAGCTTAACCCGAAAATTCGGTAAAAAATGTACTGCACTGCACTCACTAGCCTCCTCTTACCCAGCAAAGGAGTCGAAGTGGATAAGCCAAGGTTAGAAGGTTGAGTCGTACGGTCCTACTGACACTCGGACCTCCTCCGCTCATCACCTCATCAACGTCTCAATCAACTACAATGCACTGTTCACGTGATCACCCCATTTAGAAGATCGTATAAGACTTTTGGGATGTTTTGAAGGCCTCTTTCCGCCTTCAATGAAACGGGTATCGCATTTAGCAACGCCGAGGACCACATTTTGCATGAGTTACGTCTTCACATTGAAACGCTCTCATATGGCGAAGGCAAACGCATCATTTACGCCAAGAGTGGATAAAATTCCAACAAACAGTTACTTCATCATCCACCCAAACGCCGTGGGTGGCAGAGAAAGCCTCACAAATAACGAATTTAATCGTGCAAATAACAATAATAAATCATGTGAAGAGTTGGAGACGCTCATTTTCAGTCCTTCAAAACACTCTTCTAATTGAATATTATTAATGATCGAGTGGAATATGGAAATGTGTTTGCATTCTCTACTAACGCCTCTGAAGTGCGTCTTTGTCGCACTGGTCTGGTCTGTCTCTCTTGCAGTTACCTCCTGTGGAGAGTTTGGTAACCCGACAGCAATAGTTGGTACCCGAAGGTGTTGAGCAAGTGATTTTAGAACAAACCCTCATAACTTTGAAGCTTCAGGGGAACAGAGGGGTGGAGGGGCGGGCCAGCCATCACATCACCAACGCCAGCCTTGTCAGCATCGACAAGGGGATCCGGATTCACGTTCGGTCCAAAAAAAAAAAAGCACAGCGGGTACGTGTTGACTATCAGTTGCAATCAAACCAGGGATTGGAAATGCTGGTTAAAAAGACGCCTGACAAGGAATGGAGAGGAGTATGGAATAACACCATCGCTGACATCCGTTTGCGAATGCAGTAAGGAGTATTCCTAAAACAAAACAGTTTTTGATGATCCACGGTGTTGTGAGATCAGTTGATAATAACAAATTTTGGAAACACGGCGGTTGGGGACGAACACCAAGCACAGACGTCATTCCTTGCAGTCCGACGTTAATGCGCTTCATTCACAACTTATAAAACCAGCATTAATATTTTACATAGACGAGTTCGCTTTCTGCTGTCGCTAGTGAAGCCATTGGCGAGGTAGGACTAGAAGCGAGGCTTTTACCTACTCCGGATGCCAATCCGCAGGGCAAACGCAAGCGCATGAACAAAGCAACACACACGGCAGGAGGGAGGATCCGAGGTCAGCTGCTGTCGCATGCCAAAGGATTGGAAGCAGTGCTTTCCCCCTGCATCTCACAATTGGCAGAGGTGGGAAGGGAAATACGAACTACCGAGGGCAAATGCGTAGAAGCCTGGCCGCACTGCTCGCTGCACGGTATCATGACTTGTTTTTAAAGCAGATAGCCATCACCGTCCAGAATGGCCATAAAGTGGATCACTCTGATCGCAAGGTCAAATCGTTTTGCTTTACCAGAAACCGCTGTCCCAACAGTCCTCAAATTGTTGTCCGCTTAAGCCATTTGATTGCTTGATTAGGAGCATTTAACCCTGATAAGTAAATTGAAGTGAGTCAGGACAGTGTGGAAATAGCACTTGACCTGATAGTAGTGCTTGACCTCATTAAAGAGCATTAAATTCATTTTTCATTTCCACAGCACATTTGCATTAAGTGAAAACTCAACTTGATGAAACCGTCTGACCAAACTCGACTTCTGCTTTTGATGGTATGACCCTTGCAAACAGTTGCAAAGTTGTGGAAGTCGAGTGGAGACCTTTGAGAAGGTGCATGAAGCAAGTCATTGTAAGTTGTCACTTGTTTGAATACACTTAAATCATTGTCACTGCCAACACTTGGGAGGCTTCTTTGATGAGGCATCTTGGATGCTACTCTGTGGGTCCGCATGATATTATCACTTTGTGAACTTCTACATTCCGTCCAGTTTAGTAGTTTGTGATGATGAAGGTCGAGAAGACTTCATTGACACTGCTGAAATGTCCAGTTTTTCCTACATAACATCAATTTGAGAGCGGTTCCACAGAGGAGGCTTTAGCTGGTTCATTTTTCGGCCACCTCGGCGTCAATCGGAATCCCAGAACCAATTGGTTAACGGAACGGTTGGAGTATGCAAACACCAGGACTACGATCCTCCCTAGCAGCTCACACATGGGAGTGCCTTTGAAGCGAAACAGTACCCAAAAATCTTTCTCCTCAACTACGGACTGCTCGTTCAGCAAAGCGGAGTGCCACAGCGCAGTACAATTAGGCCTTCGCATGTTCAAGCGGTGCGGCCCCGCTCCCACCGCCCCTCGTTGGCCACGGTGTGCCCTCGATGGACAGGTTTCGACAACTGGTTTCTAGGGCAAAGGTGATTGTAGCGGTACCGTCGAGATGACAGGTTTTTTGGGGATGAAGAGTGGAGGCTCCCTTCGGATATGAAGCGAAAACTCTTGAAAAACGAAGCTACTTTGGGGAGCGCTAACTTATTTTGACGCCTTTTAGAGTGCACAGGCCACGAATGTCTCTTGATCCTTGAAAGTCTGAAGAGAAGGACGGAAAATTTCACCTATTCGACGCTAATTGGCAATGAAAGTAAAACCTCGTCTTGATCAAAGTTTAAGCTAATTTTGGGAAAAAAGTAATGGCAAATTTTTGGCAATTTTCTAACCCGCCTTTTTAAACTCACTGCATTGATAATTTGAGGCGTCAATGGAGGGTTAACAGACAACAGACTCTAAGCAATTAACAGTAACACTCCACTTTAGCAGCGAAGGTTGGCTGAAGATGTGCACGCGCGGGTCTTCAACATCCTCCACTTCAGTTGATTAAATTAGCCAGTGAGTTGAAAAAAAACCGAGACGGCGGCAACGGCGGTTACACAACGGCAGCATAATTGACGCGCCACAGTTTAAGGTGTCCCATTTATCAGGCTAATCTATCGTCGTGTAGAACCGCCAGGCTTGTCACCCGGTCCACACTCTCCGTATGTGCGCAATACTTCCCTTTTTTATTTGCTTGGTAGGGCAGAGCATTCACCTCCGCCATCCAGTGTTGGTGGTAGAAGTTTGTCGAACATTCTGTTGTAAAAAGGCAGAAGGGGATGTAAAATGCGAATTTAGAGTGGTCTACTTCACTTGCGTAGTTAAGAAGGAGTGAAGGTTTTGTGAATTATTTAATGCGATCCTCTTAGAACGTCTCATCTACGTAAACCAAATGACGATTTATGCATCTGCAATTTGTAATTCAAATTATTACTAGAAGTTTGAACGGACGAAGTGCTTAGTGATGCATTCGACTGCTTTGATGGTTCAGTATTGCATAAAATGTAGTAGCTTTCAGTTTCTTTTTTGCGGCAAATGATGCGTTTGCATTCCATTCTTGTCCACCTCAACTACTGAAAAGAATTTAAGCGACCAGAGGCTGTAGCTGCTGCCACTGATGCCCTCTAAAAATGTGAAACAACTTGGGCTTTAAATAGTTTCACAGATCTCTAAAAGTTAGAAAACTACTTTGTTGATTTTCTTTTTAGGCGACTTGTTTGACGCGTGCATGAGGCTTTCAGCCTCATCGGAAAGGTTTAAACCGAGTGCGAGAAGCCTTTTATCGTAAATAAAAACCTAATCAACAGTTAAATGGTTTCCAGGACATTGTTCATCTGTAACCTGAAAGTAGAGACAACTGACTGAGTGTCAGTCATAAGACAATAAATGTCACCGAATTTGAAGTCTTCTACTAAGCTGAAACCGCTTTTTCCGGGCACCTGAACATCCCAAATTACCGCACGCATTTTATGCTCAGAAATGCAATGCAGACTGCAAAGCATGCTGTTGGAAGATTATGACAAATCCCAAAAAACTTGACTTTTATTCGGTGACAAAATAATCAAGGTCTGGTCACCTCACCTCAGAACTACTCGGCAGCACCCTTCGTACCCGCCAGAGGGCAAAGATCGAGGCGAGAAGCGAACGTTTTGCTTGGGCAATTCTAAGCGATGCTTTGAGCCGCACTTATGAGGGCGTCTTCTTTGAAATGAATGTCCAAATGAAAGGTGTCTCTTGAGAAGCACCTTTTGTTGGATCTCAAATTGGCCAAGTTCATGATCCTCCACCAGCATTTTAAAGCTCAGGTAAATTTATTAAGCTAATCGGGAATGGGCGGGTAAAACTTTGATGCTTTAGGCAAGAAAGCACTTGAAATCTTTGCTGAAAAGCATTAAAATCCGTGCTTGAATCAGGAGGAAGAGGAATAATTAATAAACTCGAAATTCGTTTGCTGTACTCCCTTTTTTACTCCTATGAAGGAATCACAGGAACGGTCCAAAAGAGGACTAAAATGAAATTCCCTGTACAGCTTTAATGAGCGTGAGCTTGTATTCTTTCACTCTCCGCAAGCGCGCAAAAGAGCAGGTGAATTCAGTTGGGCAGTCCTCCTTAGCCACGTGAGAACTGAATTGCATTGTGAGAGGAATTACAATGACTTAGATTGAGGCTTTTAATGGTGCTCGGATGGTCGAGTTTGCGCTCCGCCACGCCCAAGCGGTGCTCCCACCCCGCCCCAGAGCGGCCTTCTGTGCCGCCTTGGCCTACTGCGCCCTGTGGGTGCCACGGGCCAAAATGCTTGCAAGGTAGATGGTGTTTCGGACCAAAAGATGCGAATTTTGTCTATTGTGTCTCGTGTATGTAGATGTTGGGACTTCTGCTGATTAAGCAGGTCCCATCGACACGCCTTTTATCCTCCCTTTTCTTAGCCTTCTCCTCCCACGGCATTGTACTTCCTTTACATCAATAATTTTCGTTGATACTATTAAGGGATCGGATGAAACAAGGAGGCAGCTGTAACCACATAACTACTGGGACGCTATAAAACTTATTTTGCATTCCAATGTCAGTTAATGCTAGAGTAGAACCATTTAAACAACCAGTGACTTTTCTCCATTTTTTGATGGTGAGGGGAGTGGACTGCCATGTCGACTTTACGAACTGTCACTTCTGTGGAGGAAATACACTTTGGCTCAAGTGATGCGCACACACATTAACCTTTTGAAGAACAGTTTACATTCTTGACTTGCTTGGAAGGAGTTTTAGCTACATTAAACATTCCCTCTGTAACAAAGGCACCCCAGGAAAGATGAATATTTAATTAGAGGGTGCATCATTTACCCAAATAGGTGTAGGTGCAAGCTTATATTTTATTCAAATGTTTTGGGATTTTAAAAGTGATGTTGTCCACAACTATGGAGTAGATTAAAGTTAAAAAGACCACCTTTTATACCTCCTCTTTCGGTGAACCAAAGTCATCAACACAGTTGGCGTGCAGCACCCCTAAACAAATGTTTTACTGCCGGAAATGTTGCAGTTACTGATAAAGAATCGGTCTCACCGTTAGCCAATATTTAGGATATCTTTTAGCTTGTTTTTTTTTGGTTGGTTAACACAATTCGAGTAGCCAGTACCGAAATAATATTATTGCGTTCACGCTACTAATTATCCATTTAAGTAGGAAGTTATGCTAAATGTCTGAATTTATCTTAGAACTTCTAATTTGTAAAATGATGTTAAAATAAAACGTATTTGTGCAGTTAACTAAAGCTATTAAAAGTGAAGGCTAATATGGTGGCATAAAAGTTGGGGCCTACTACCGTTGCGCCAAACCAGACAATGCGGAGGACGTAAAATAAGGCAAGTGGGCGTAAGCATGAAGCATCTCGAAGTAGCTAATATTTTTATGAGCAAAAACTCTTAATCTACACGTATATGGAGACAAAGGCAAGTATAGAAGAGTCAGAAATAGAATGTTTGTATGGCACGAATGTTGCAAGACTTTTTATTCGCCTGTTAACGACGATCGACCTCCTCCTTCCACACAAGCTAGGTTCAGAATAGTGAAGGACTACCTTTCTACAAGAGTAACAGCATCCTTCTTAACAAGCCCCTTTTGACTGTTCTCCCCCTTTAAGTCAGTTCAGTGTAGAGATTAGCAGTAAGTACTTGACAGGACGATAATATTAACGTTTGCTTCAATCTGCGGTTCTCAATATGACCTTTAAAGATGAGCCCAAAGGCCTTTACTGAAGCACGATTTATTGTGATCGTTTTCGTTGCTTTTTGGAGTGCATTATGACTCATAAAGGACTGCAATCTTCCCAATCAAGCTACCACCTAGCACTAAAGTTAAGACCAACTTAAAATTTATACAAATGGATTCTGAATTTTGCGTTATTTTGATAAAGATGGACGACCTGACTTGTCCATTTGCTGGGTTGTTGTTATTTTTTCAAAGCAAATTGGCTTTAACCAGTGAAGCATTGCAGAGACCAGAGAGTTTAAATATGGGAACGAATTGCATGGTAGAATACCTTTCCTTAAAATTCTAATCCTTTACTTTGCGTACAACACCCCAAAACTGTTTGATGGAGTCGGCTATTTTAGATAATCGGTTTCGCATAAAAGCATTTGGGTTAACGAATTCGGTAAACTTATGTGATGCTTTGCGACCTTGATAGGGTCTTGGGTGTTCCCAGAGGTCCTGTTAACCCAAATTGGTATGAGACAACATGCACAGTGCTAATACGCAAAGAGGTCGAGAGGCTATGACTATGGTTTTCAAGAACATTGAGATGTAACGAAATTTTCATGCATTTCAGCACACAGTTAGATGGTGTATCAAGTCTATGCAATTGGGAAGTCCTCATAAAACGCCGTAGTGTTTTTGCCTTATTTACCTTACATTATCTTTTCATTCACACTTAACACAAGTCATCAAGAGATGCCTAATGCATGTAATCGACATAGCATACTTTAATAATGAACTATCTATCCCCAAACCATTAAATGCTTTTGTTTTGCATAGATTATCGCCCTTAAATGCCAACTTCCTCTGTCGCCCAATCAGATTGCTCCCCTCACACGACGTCGTCACTCATTGGTCGATTATCTTATATAAATTTCGGCCTTCTATTTGTCGATGTACAATACCATTGGGCATAACAAGAAAAAATGTAAGTTTAAAAACGTTTGTTACAATTTCAGCTGGCTGCAAAATCGAGATTCTAACGCTTTTTAATTTGTGTTTTGCATTTAAGTTGGTAAAAGGATTTAGGCTGATAATGGGGAACCTCCCTTGTCCGAACTCTAATGCGCTGACTTTCTACAAATTAATAAACTATTTCCAATTTGACAAAATACTTCAATCTGGTTATTGCTGCGCTATCAAGTAAGAAGCCATCTTTTTGTGTGCATAGAGGAAACAAAATTTTGAGCCACTTTCTGCAAACACTCCATCAAATCTTTCAAGTATGTACAAATAAGATATTCTAATTAAACAATCTGTTTTTATTTTGCGAGCAAAGAATTAAATTCATAAGCGCAGATGAGAAAAAGGACTTCACTTTTTTCATTCTACTCATTTTGAACATCACTGGTACCCAATTTAAACGAATGAGCGTGATTGTGATTTAACTGACCAACATTTAAGCCTCATTTCTGAGGAGGCTTCACTTCATTAGTTTTATGCGATTTTAGCCATCCCATTGCTCCCTGTTTACTCCCAACGGACATGGCTAGTGGTGTAATCACAAAACCCTTGCAGACCCACTCACCTAGGAGCAAAGAGAAATGGTTTTTCGCCCACACAATCACTTCTGACAAGATAACAAAATTATTGCCTTTATTTAATGATGCTCATGCGAACTTCCACTTGGATAACCCTTTAGACAGGTCGTAGTAATTTGACAAGTAAGAAGGAAGTGCAGTTTAGGTTTCTTCACCTCCCCTTGCTATCTCCAGCTTGGCATTGTAAAGTAAGTCAAGAGGAAATCACTAACTTGGCCTCCAAGACGACTGTGTTTAGCATCCTTTGGGTCTCTCTTCTACTTTGCCTTTTATTGTGACCTTTTTGCTGTCGTTGAAGTGGTGACCTCGTTAATACACCCCTACGCCACTAATTATTCCTTTTTCATGCCATCAGGCATTGACGATGGCTGTCAGAGGCAGTGCAGTTGTTTGCTTTCCTTGAAAAAGGAGCAAATTTTTAGCATATGGTCAACATCAACCCGCATGAGGAGCGAGAGAGAGTGAGTGAAGGGTGATTCACTGTGATCAGGCTGACCTGAAGTTAAAGAAAAGGACTGCAGGATTCGATGCTGTAATTAAACGAGAGATCAAAAGACACTTCCAAACAGTCCTTCCAGTCAATTAGTAGCTTCTTGGTTTTTAAGGAGGATGGTAAATTTCTGTCGCCTTGGACATTTAAAAGTCAAAGTGGGTGTGCGTGTGTGTGGTGGCCAACTTTGCTGAACAGAAAGGATGACAGTTTGTTGGCAGGAATGACAGCATTGAAATGCCATGATGGCAAGATTGTGTTTGAAATGTCACAACAACCTGTCAACTATGTCTCGCATTTCAGCCACGTACCTGTCATAAAGTTAAATTGCACTCAGACAGAAAAAAAATGGTCATTCAGTGGACTGGAAATAATAAGTTTGTCAATTTGTCATTTTTGTTTTAGGCTAAAACAGATGTGGTTTGTTTTTTGCGTGGCTCTGACCTTCTACTCGCAGTGTTTGAGTGCTGCCCCACTGGGAGGAGACGATCTTGTCTCCCTCCTCGTTTGCAGGTTAGCAAAGGACTGTGAGGCAACTCTTTTTCCATCCCTCACACTTACCTTCAATCTTACGGCTTCTTTTGTAGAGCTTGTGATGAGGCTTTTCCAAGATCGACATGTTTGGACTCCCAAGAAATTCAAAACACCTGTCTTCAAAACATCCTCGAGGAGGAGGAATTGTTATCACGTAAGTTCAGCCTTGCCTTGGGGCACCTTCAATGCCGGATTGATAATTAAGTTGTCAACTCACCTTCACTGCTGTCAAAATGAGCACCTAATGGAGGGGTTGTGGGGGTCCATCACATTTGTCGCTTTTCACAAATTCAAATTCCTCTTTTTGTCCTTGCCTTTGAAAGTAGTTGATCGCGGCACACCTCCTCATCCGTGTCCGCTGTTAAACAATGCAACTACCAGCTTATGACTTCTTCTCGCCCAATCGAGGGCGGATGTGGACAAGACTTGGTTTCATTATCTCGACAGAATTAGTACTTACTGAGGGAAGGTCTTGTAGATACAAAAGTTTGTTGCATAATCAAACGCCTTTTGAGGTCAAGCGGCTGCCCTCCCTTTAAGATCACTTGAGGCTCTGAATTAGCCATTTTATGCGAGCTGAGTTAAGTGGTGATGGCTTTTGGAAGCGGTTCATGTCCCACAAAACCCCACTGTTTCCCATCCAGTAAGTTTTGTCAGTTATTAAGCCGATTGCCCTTGATTAACTTTGCCATGCCTTACGGAAGGTGCTAAAAGTTTTGTCTTTTAGAAATTTCAAAGCGTCGAGGCTTCATTGGCAAACGTGGCGCGGAGGTGCAGAAGAGACGCGGATTCATCGGCTAGAGGGGAGGAAAAGGCGTCCCACTAAATAGCATCATTCACAAAATGTCCTCCCCTTCTCCCACCCCATAACTTTCACTAATTTTCCCATTTCTCACTTCTTCGGCTTCTTTTTCTTCTTCTTCTTCTTCCTCTCTCTCTTTCTCTTTCTCGTCCTTTTTCCGCCTTCCTTCTTGTCCTCCTCTCTGGCCTGTCGTCTGTGGTGCCCACTTTTCCCAGCTCTGAGTCAATAGCGTCGTGGGACACATGATTTTGCAGATAGTCTTCAGTTGGGATTTATAAAAACAAAGATAATAATGATGAGCATTAAGTTATACACGCTTCTGACTCTGACTTCAAGAGCCTTGGGTCCTCGCCTTTCAGTGGACGGGCCTCACAAGGACTAGGAAAGTGGGCTTGTCAAGGTCGGGTGGTGACTTCCGTAAAGGGAACGCACTTACTAAAAACTTATTTAACTTTGCCTTACAAGTAATTAAATTTCATAAACAAATATTCACTTTACTCACGGAGGGTAAAAGAGGACTGTGGAAATCATTGCGGTTAGTCAAGATCATACGATAACAAAGTTGACTGTAGACATTGCCGACAATTTCAAATTAATCTCTGCCACTCAAAAAAAAAGGGAAAAAAAAAGGCTTCCAACGCATGGGAGTCAAAATGTTTTGCGTCTTTTAAGTCCCTTTTTCTAATATGAAGATAATTTATGTGGAAAGGGGGGCACAGAAAAGACCACAAGTTTTTATTTCGGCAAAGGACTTTTCAAGGAAGTAAAAAGTGGGAAAGGCGCAACTCACGGAGAGTTGAAGAGACTACCAATTTAAGGATTGCCAAATAGCCTTCAAATTTTAAATTTTTATTTTTTCTTTGTCTTTTTTAATCATCTCGATCCAAAAGTTATTTCAAAAAAAGTGGTCAGTGAGATTTTTTGCGGTGCAGTCTTGCAAAAAACGGTCTTTTGAAATTCTGGTCGGGGTGGTTTTTTCGCCTTCCTTGGTGTTCATACCTTTCAAAAGAGGGTGTGGATGATGGCGAAATATCACGAGTTAACGCATTCGAGGTGGGATTTTTCTCTCCTCCTCCTCCTCCTCCTCCTCCTCCTCCTCCTCCTACTCTTCCTCCTCCTCCGTCTTCGAGGTTCGACGACATGCTAAAGAGTAAGGGACTTTTAGAAAACTGACCACCCTTCGCTTCACTGGCACATTTTATGCAAGTAGTCAGCACGTTCGGTTCTCGAGAGACAACTCGACACGATTGCAAGCTTTACGATTCCAGCTAAAGATTGTATGCCCTGTGTTAAAGCATTTCTTGTTGATTTTAAAGTCTAACTCACTTCGACAAGGGAGTCTGTACCGGTAGCAGAGGAGTGTGGAATGCGGTTTTGGTGAAAATTTCATGGAACTCCACCGATAGCAACAGTGAAACAAATGGTGAATGCTTATCCATGGTTGGGTAGGAAATGCAAAGCCTTTGTGCACAGAAACAATTTGAGGGAAGGGAAGTAGAGTAGTCCCAATTGTTAAGCGACTTCTTGGTGCTCGGTCTCTCCCTCTCTCTCTCTCGATTTACAGTAAATAAACTTTCACTGGTCTTTCGAAATCGGTGGGAAGTCATTAAATGGGATTCGAGGCTGGAATAAACAGCTAGGAAGAGCGGTACCACATTTATTTGTTCACCTTTCGAATGTATACAGGAATCTCATGGTTAAGGGGATATTTGAGAAGCTAAAATTGTTCCAACAGCGACCTTTCATGTTCTCACGCTCCTGACCAAAGCACTTTTCGGAAATGTCTCTGGGGCATTGCTGTCGAGCGGAGTGTAGCGATTAGCTTGATTAGAGCCTTTTCTCACCATCAAAGGTCCGACGTTTCTCTCCTCTACCACCGCCTCAAACGCCTCGGAATGAGGAGACGAGTTGAACGGATTGAGAGCGCCTCACCTCCGTGGCTTAACTGTTCACGTCGTCCGAGGCGTCATAAAGAAATTATCTTTGATTATCACCTACCTGACAACTGTGAATTTGTACCAGTTGTGCATCTCTAAGTTGCCAAAAAACCATCAACACTTTGACTTCTGCAAGGATTGGTAACTTTTGCGAAGTCTTGTTGCAGTATTTCCTTTTCTTCTCCCTCGCCTCTCCTCCACTTTCGAAACACATGGACCTAGACCGAAAAAGTGGTCACTTTGGGACTGTTTGCTTGACACACCTAACAAAAGGTGTTAGTAAGGCGAAGTGAGGAAGGAAGAGGACAGCATTTCAAAGGGTCCGTCTGCTCCTCAAGCCGCGCTTCCACTATATGTTACAGCTCATCTGGTGAGGATTTCGAAGGAATTTACTCTTCTTTGCAACTGCATCGAATTCCAAAAGACTGTTTGAACGTGTTTACTCAGTTCAGAGAAAGTTAAAAGGCAAAAGAATTGAAAAAAAAAATGAAGCAGAGCGAATAAGTGAGTGACAAAGTTAATGATTGGATAAAAGTCGAGTAATCTGCAGTTTTGAATTTTACAAAAAAAAATTACTACTACAAATTCTACATGTCTGACAGAGAAAATGACGGATTTGAGAGAAACTTTTCCCAGTGTTTGTGACTCCTTGCTCCATCAAAAGAGGTGATTTTTGTGCACAAAAATCACATTTCTGTCATCAGACAGGAAGCCGTGAAACCGGAAACTCACGACCCCTCCGCCGCCCCTCCCCCCACCCCCACGTCGCCTTCGTCCCTTTTAACACTCAGTCATGGCTTTTATTAAAAACATCAAAAAGTTACAATTCTAGGATAAAATATGCTATTTTAAGTAGTTTCAGCCTTTGTGCCTGCCTAAAATTAAAGGTGAGAGTCAAGTTAGTGTCGTGCCTACCTCCATGAGCGCGATGGCGCTTTGTCCAGTCCTGTCGGACAGGCGACTTTAACATGATGCTGCCGTAATCCCTCCACTGGATGAGAATGAAGTGCGAGCAAAACGGGAGGGGAGAAGTAGGCTGCAAGTCTTGTCCTTTCACCTAACTTGAACGTCGATGCTCATGCCACAATCTAGGAACAAGTAAGACGTCGCGTCCATTCTCTGTCCTGCGGCCCACTTGCCTGACAAAGAGGAACTTCTGTGGGAGGAGAATCAGTGATGAGCTACCAGGTCCGATTTTCGGGCGCTTTCCAAAGCTCCGAGTAGCCACGAGGAGGCGCTGCAATCTCTCAAGTCTGATCAGTCTTTCCTACTCAACTTAAGGCTAACAATGGAGTTCTAATTTTCAATTTTGTCCACTTCATTGTGCTAATTTTTTTCTTGTGGTGTTGTTGTGGAAGGCACGACACCAAAGCAATGATCGCAATGTCCAAGGCTAATCCAGTAGTCCAACCAAGGGCTAATAAAAGTTCCCAAATTTGTATTGCAATACTCTTCACTCTTCGCAGGACAACCCTTTCGTCTCAGCTATAAAGAGCAATTCCTTTTTATTGCATTCAACCACAAAGTGGAAAGGAAGGAGGCAATTAATTTCGGCTCATTGGAAGATGACTTGGTGCGTCATTCGTGGCTATATTTTATGTGTGTCACTTCCTCTCCCCCGTAATTGCTCCCCGTAGGAGCATATACCAAACGAAGCGATGATGCCTCCTTAAATCGTAACATCTCAAGCAGTTCGTCCATTTCTCTCCACCCAAATCCCCACTATCGTCAATCGGCAGGTAAGCTGAGTTTATTGGCTCCCTCTACGATGGATTGTCTCAAATTTGACCGCCCCCAAGTCGATTTCGGGCACAAAGTTGGACGTCTCAAAAGTGCAGGTTTAAATTCGGCTTATCGTTCGCCTCACTT
>UYWX01000400.1:0-14971 GCA_900622495.1 Hydatigera taeniaeformis
GTTGACTCGCAAATTGCGAATCCCTTGGTGTGAATGGCGGAGGGGAAGCGGGAACGAAGGTAAGAAGATGGATCGGGAATACCGACACGTTGAACGATGGCCCAGTCGACATAGCCATTTTGTTTAACGAAATCTGAGACAAATGCATCTTGAGCTTTTCGATAGCAAAGCGGAGTGTAGATGCTTTTCCCTGCCGTCAATGCACCTTTCAGCTTCCCGACTGATATGAGAGTACCAGTAAGTCTTGATAAAACCTTCGGTGGTATATCTAATTTACTACCACAATCAATAAGAGACGTTGGAGTAATAACTGCAGAAAGATAGCCCAATATTTTCGACTCTTGTTTATCCAAGTACAAATTGGTATAAAGCTTATCGCCATCTCGACTGACATCAAAAAGAACACCACTGTGGTCGGAAATAATGGAAGCCAAGAACTGCGGAGCAAAGTTGTAAATACGTACTAAATCAATCATGCTCATTACCCCGCGGAACTCAAGCCGATCCCGAATCTCTTCGGTAATGCGTCGAACAAAGCTTTTGGTCATCAACTCGCCGGCAATAAGCAAGCACTGATCGTCGAGATATTCACAGTGGTTGGAAAGAAGCTTACTAACATGCAACTCAATAATTGAACACTCCATCTCAAGACTCTTTGATAGTTCCAACAAGGAAACGCGACCCCTGTGGGCCGCTAGTTCTTCAACGATTTCCTTAAAAAGTTCATTCTCTGTCAAAAATGCCCGACCATCAACCGATCGAATCAATCGAAGACGCCCAGAGTTTATAAGATAGCTAACTATGTCTACACATATGCGCTCCGACAAGTAATGCGTACTCCCAGCTGATTGAACACTTCTCAACTTCTCAGCTAAGTTCCGTATCTCAGACCAATTAGACATGAATTAAGACTCAGCACAACACCAACAACAAATAAACCGATTGAAATTCGGTTGACTAAAACCGTTGGACATTATTGTGCTTCGATTTATCCATTGCAGTCTTAGAACAGACGTAGACGTTAGCTATTAGTCTTTTCCTTATTTACTGCACAGCACAATAGATTTGGCGAATTCGTTTTAGTATAAGCTCACCATCCTTAACTTCAAGAGGCAAAAAGTAGTTGGACAGGTAGTTGAAAGTTAGTGCATTAAAGTTCAACGCCCGTGCGTTAATGCAAACCTTTAAACCCCCTTGTAAGTTTTGTTTATAAGGACATCTAATGTCTAGGGCTTTCTTTGGCTTTTGCCTCGACCTCCACGCTTGTACTGAACTTATGGATACGCTCAAGCTTGGCTCAATTTAATGCCCTCCTCAATCTGGTGGGAATTTTCAGGATAGCACATTTTCTGTCGGATTCGAAATTCTGGTTAACGACATTGCGCAAGCGTTACATCAGCCTCAGACTAATTTCACGACTTGCTCCGGATCTTGCTTAAGTGTATACTGTACGCAACCGTACTTCGACTGCCTGACCCCGTACCACACACTGGGAACCCGTCGGTGCCCCGCGAATCCGTGAAGACAAGCGCCACTCAAGTGCAATTTAAACACCCCTCCTCGTACGCCCCAAGTGAAGCTCCTACGTAGCCAGAACAACCGCATGCGCACCTTCACCGGTACCACCCGTGATATATACCAGTTTGTTTAAGCGGACTTTTACAAATGAGAGGCGGGGATCAATCGTGGCCACGAATGACGCGCAGGAGGTTGCCAGGGGGCGCACCCGACCGACAGCCCCACTCCACTCATCAGTTTCCCATTTCCGTCCTTCCCAATAGCTAAGCGTGGTAAAGCCTCCACAAGCAGCGGCCTCTGGGATCTGAGGTCCGAAGGCCAGATGGAGGACACGCGCTCACCACGCCACCCGCCACCGACAGTACAACCGCCGTACCCCATGCCCCACCCACCCCCCCTAAAATTTGATCGTGGCGACGATGACAATGCACATAGAAACCCAGATCTCCGTCCTCTCCAGCAGTAAGCCAGCACTAGACAAGCGACTGCACTATTAATTTAAAGCGCACACACAGGTAGGAGACGAGCACATTTCGGAAACGACAACAAGAGCAACTTCATACACTCGCTGAAGGTAGGTTAGAGAACAAATAAACTCAAAATTGTTTACATGTTCTGCTGTGAAATCGCCGGAGGCATGGCTCTACCCCTGGGACCCAGCGGTGCTTCATCAACAGGATTCTTCGACTCCGGATTTTTTATCGTCTCATCCACACTCAGAATCATGCATGCAGCTTCTGTGGCTGCAGTGATGGCATTGCTTTTTACCAATGCCGGCTCCCATACATATTCCTCGAAGTTATTTGCTATGTCCTCACGGTTTATGTCCACACCGGCCCACACTTCACCTATCAAGACAAAAAATTAAAGTTGCATGAACTGAAAAGGGGCACATCATATAATAAACAAACGTTTGGAAACGTCGCATCGATTAAATAACACAAATAAACGAATCTACTGCCTTTCGCATGAGCTTGACGAAGCTTGTTCAGTATGTTCGTGGGATCAAAACCCGCATTTTCACATAGTTGTCTGGGAATGATTTCAAAAGCACGCGCCATCGCGGCGATAAAAAGCTGATCTTTCCCCGGAATGGTGCGAGCATGCTCCCGGAGATGCTTGCTTAGTTCCATATCGATAGCCCCGCCGCCAGCGACAAAAGCATCGTTCCTTATCGCACGACGAACAATCATAATAGCATCATGAAGAGAACGCTCTGTCTCTTCCATAAACTGCTCCGCCCCACCGCGAAGAATAATAGTGCACGCTTTTGACTGCATGCAACCTTTGAAAATGTTGAATCTAAACAACAAATAGAATCAGACAAAACAACCACCTCTCAGAACCTATTTGGACCTCCTCAAAACTTTCACATCTCCCAAGCATATCAGATGTTAAACCTTGAACGGTAGTTTGAATACTCCCACCACAGGCCATCTGAGTGCGTTTTAAGTCTTCCTCAGGAACTCGACCAGCGCAGAACATGTCACGATCGGCAAAGAATTGAGTAGCGACATCACCGATAGGTAACTTTGAGAGAACTATTTTGACGCCTGCCTTGTGCAGCAGAGACAGCTTTTCGTAAAGAACATTCCACTCGGCGTCAACAACCTTTTGGTACTCCTCAACCGTGTTCAAACGAATTTCAGCATTCTCCTTCTCAGCCTTTAATTCCAATTCAATGTTCAAGAGGGCAATGAGAGGACTCAAATAGGACTTTGGCTGCATTCCAAAACCAGCGTAGCTGAAAGTTTTCTTGAATGCAACACCATCAACCAGTATTGAATCCTCCAGAGCACCACCAGCCACCTGACCACAAATGGGACCGACGTTAACATCCCTACCTTCTTAATTCCTATCATTTTAAGGGATAGTTGCGAGTCCAAACTCTTCACTGCATCGACGACCAGTCTCGAAAAAAGTTCTTTCTGACTAGCTATAAGCTTGGAGCTAAGCGCAGTAGCAGCACACATTTCGAGCAGCCGCCTCTGCTCACTAATCTATCAATAATAAAAACAGTTCCTCTTACATAATTGAGTCCTTTTCAACGCGACAAGCAAGAGAGTTCAGTTTTGCCAGAGCAACCCTAGCACCTTCTCGGAAGGCCCGAATTATTGCAGCCGGGTGCACACCCTCCTCAATATAGGGTTTTATTTGCCGTAACAATTCTGAGGCCAATAGAGCTACGCTCGTAGTACCATCGCCAACTTCAGCATCTTGAGACCGCGATATATCGACTAATGCTTTGGCAGCCGGGTGCACAACGTCTAGGAGTTTCAAAACTGTGGCGCCATCATTCGAAATTGTGGAGTTATTGTTATGATCAATTATCAGCTTATCCATCCCGCGAGGGCCCAAAGTGGTGCGCACTGCATCGGCAACCGATTGGCAGGCATTGATGTTGCTTACGATCTGCGGAATGCCCTGGGAAGTGTCTGTGCCTTCTTTTAGGAGAATAATACGAGGAGCCTTTAAGAAGGACGATTAGGAAAAGCAAAAAGACCCACGATCATGGCTAATAGCGCGTGTCGGTACGAAGAACGAGTCGCGAGCGATTCAAACAAACATTGACTGTCCAGATGATAAATGAAGTTAAAAATTCTTACCTAAATAAAAATGTAAAACCAGTTTTAAAAAAATAAAATTTTAAAAGCTACGTATGTCAGTAACTCCATTTTTAGTCTCAATCATGTAAGAAATATCGGAGTCAAAGTATTTGTAAAACACCTCTCACCCAGTGTATTATGATGCTATGTTTAAGTAACTTTGATCCACGCTAGTCTTACATGTTCAAAACCTTCAATACCCTGTCACCCATAGGAAATATGGAGACAATTTGAAATTCTCAGTTAAGGAACAGGGAGATGCGTAGCTTCCTGTAAAATTTTACTAGGCTGAAGAAGGCAGTAAGCTGGATGGAAGGCATTTATTCTTGAAAAATCAGGAGGGATTGCCCCTTGACTTGGCTCAAAGGCAAGATAAAAACTAATGTCACCGCCATATATCACGTGCTCACACAAAGAAAGTATTAAAACACAACCAAAAACTAAATCAAATATAAATTTGTCCTCCCTAACGTTCTCTTCTACGTGTATTTTTTTAAATTATATCGCCATTTCTTATGAAAAGCCCCAAAAACAGCACACTGTTTTTGGTCATGCCAAGAGATACGTAAGCGAATGTGGCAAGGCTGGGAGACGCCATTTTGAGCCAGTCCTGAGCGGTTACGCACTTCGACACAGGCAGTAGGACACAAAGACGAAGTCTATAATGTAGCATCCCGAGGCTCCAAATGGGGTAGTAGAAGGCGGAAGTGAGGGTGAATAAATGTATTCCGAAAACAATAGGAGCAATGGGGGCCTGAGGGTGGCCCAAAGGCCAGCCCACGTGCAATGGGCCTAGACAAGATCTAAAGTGACTGCCAAACGTCAGAGAGTCACATAAAAAGCATTACATATACGTTATCAAAAAGAGGGCAAGTAAGACTGTCGTAGCTTATGGTGCTTCTGCATGAAAACACCTAGTAGAGGGACAAGTTTAGCCACCTGAAATGCCATACTCATAAACAACCATTTCGCGATTAAATACGACAGTAAATTCCAGCAATGTTTATGTTCCATAAGATCCTCCACATATTCATAGATAACGGAATGAAAGCACAGTCCAAACAATCCTACTGAGTTCCGCACTAATAAACATTGAACACAGCACCAGAGATCACCCAATCAACGCCCGCAATCACAGGTAAAAATGCTGAGAGATTTAGCTTAGCAGCTTGTACTATGTAAACAACACAGTATACTCAAAGGGCAATGCCGGACCTCATTCACCTTCAGGCTTGGGCCGATTTTTACCGACAGTGGGTCGATTAACTGAGGGGAGACCACCGGCCTCAGCCTTAGCCAGATCATGGACCACAAAGTCGGCTAGCTGTTCAGCGGTCTTTTCACGCGCTATCTTCCGGTACTTGAAAAGGAGGGCGTTTATGTACTCCACTTTCTGGGCTGGATCTGATCTACAAAAATTAAAAACGAAACCAGAATACATTGCAAATAAGTCGAACATTTGTACGTTGACAATTTGGGATAACCTGTTCCACAAGACCACTTTCCAAACGACAAAAACAATGCAGAATAGCCATTGAGGTTGAAGTTTCGGCTGTTAAAAGGAATGTCACGGACATCAATTTAATGACTTACACATCCCTGGAATGTCTGATACATCTTCACAATCTGTAGTCTGCACTCCAAAACCGAAAACGTGAAACTTAAAACTCGAAATGTTCTGCAAATGTGCTCAAAGCACCAATTCAACACAAAGGCAACTTAATTTAAACTACTTTCCACTGAGCAAGACAGTTATTTAACCAGGAGGCTACTACCGAGTAGTTGAAACTACACTTCAACATCTTTATAGTCCTCCTCGCAAGTGAGCATAAAGCGGCGACAATTGAGTGATTGGGGCAAGAGTCAGTTTAGGAAGCTCCGAATACGAACCCCAACAATTTCAAACTTTGCATCGACTGATAAAACGCAAACTCACTTAGCAGCCAAGACACGAGTAATGTACAGTATTTGGGTGTTATACAGATCCCGCCATGTGCTTAAGGTTTCACAGTGATCCTTCAGCAGGCTACAAGAAACGCTTCGGTCAGATACATCATAATGTTTTACCAATATTTCCTTCTCAACGGACAATGCACCCCATTATCTTCACCCCAAGTTCTCACTTACCTATTTACAAAGATTAGATCAATCGCGTATATGCAGAGAAGAAAAGTAGGAAAGTGATTTAAATCAAATTCAGGTCACCAATCCCTAATAGCTCAAATGTGATCGGATGCATTAGCTACTTTCTTACATAACTCATTTTGAACAATGGCACCATACTCATCCTATTTCGTCCCCAAAACAACTGCATCTTCCTTCGGTAAAGGGACGGCAGAATCAACTAGTTTTAAAGCTGAAACAGTCCCGCGAAGTACCTGTAACGGCTTGCAGCACTCTCCAGTTCCTCATTGAGAGAGTTAACCTCCCTGATCTTTGCTTCAAGTTGCTTCTTCGTTTCGTCGTACTTCACCCGAGGCACTCTTTCCTCAAAATCTGAGCGGTATGCGTTCAGCTCTGTGTTAGCACTTTCGAGGGCCTTTTCGTATTCTCTGAATTTAGCGATTAGTGATGAGGAACAGATTCCTTCATTAACAGCTATGTGTAGCTGCGATAAAGTGAAATGCTTATTTCGGAAACTTAGAAGTACACCTGTTCTCTTCATAACAGATGACGCAGGTTATACGACTTTGAGTGTTTGAGATAACTGCAACAACATAACTCAGAAAAAGAAGACTTCCACCCACATAACTTGTTGAAGGTTTAAGTGCACTCTCAGCTGCTATTCAAAAATAATGTTCTTCATCAAAAGGTTACATTGATAAAGGTGAGATGTATTGTAATTACCCAACTAAAACCTTCAATTTAACGGGGTCATCAATGTTGCGATCCATGTCGGCCCGAGTCAGAGCTTCAAGTTCACGCAGTCTAGAGTTTATATCGTTCACCTCAGCGACAAGCAATTTTCGTCCATCTGCTTCGAGGTTGCAAGTCCCTTCCCTGGCCCTCAGCTGTTCCATCAGTTTTGCGACCTCCAAGTGACACAATAGGAGTTTCAGCAGATATCCGTGCACATTCCCCATCTCAAAGAACCTACTCAAGGCAGCTTATGATGCTAACGCCGCATTAAATTCCACTTATGCACCAAACATGCATTACAAATAGTTTGGATGAAACAAGAAAAATGAAGAGAATTGTAGCTCTTCAAAGGCAAAATTCAAATCACTTGAAGAATTGAACTCACTCAATTAGGCAACTGCTAATCTGATAGAAATTGAATACGGTGCTAAGACTCGGCAAGCATCACCTATATGGTGTTTTCGCAAAGCTGAATAGTAACTAATTAAAACCACAGAAACACCCACTAACAGGTCATAATCGGATTAAAAACCTCTTACCGTCACCTGTAACTCGACACACTCCTGTCTCAATTTGTCCAGCTTATATTTGTCATGATTTCTCTCAAACTTTAAAAAGTCGATTTCTAGGGGGATTTGAGGTAATTGCGTTGGACAGCAAGTTACCCGCATTTTCCCGACTTTGAAATTCGTTGACACGTTTATCGGCATCAAAAGAGGCAACCCATAGGAGCTCCTACGATGGCAAATTTAGTTAAAGTTTATTTGACAGTCTAAACACCCCTAATCTTCCCAGCTGCGCTCGTGGAAACGATTAAACCTCCCTTAAATAGAGCCCATAAATGCACAGAACAACAACCTGTCTGTGTATGTGTTGAAACAAACGACAAATCTCGCTCCAAATCCCTCCAGAATGGGACACTCTACCAACTCTTTTTCAAATGAGCAATCCATAAAATTACTCTGTCCACCAACAGAGCCCTTAGTAAACTGCACAATCGTCCCAAGAGTACATTCGCATTCTATATTAAAATAACGGGTAAAAACGGGTTCCAATTGCACCCGACCAATCAACAACAAACTTGCCCCGCAGGCATAAATAATGCTGAGCAATGAGTAATTCTCTTGCCTTTATCGGTTGCATCTCCTTGATTTCCCTCCGTAAATGCATTATGAACCCTTCATACTGATCTTTTATCTTTGCCAGAATTGGAGCATAGTAGGCGCATTCTTCAATAAAACGATCAAAAATTTCTCGATATAACTAGAACAAAAAGGTTCTAAGCAATGACACTGAAATCACAAAACACTTCACATACCCTCGATATTTTACCCAAAAAAGTAAACTTTCGAATAAAATTGCATGAAATCATACAATAACAGCACTAAAATCCTCGATTCTACACTTAGAGTTAATATAAAGCTCATCAAGTTGATTACAAATCATATGCAAATGCTTTCAAGTCTCACTTATAGCTGATTGGCACGTAAAATAAGCAATGAATGCAGTGACAGGTTTAAACTCGCAGCCGCCGATGCTTGGTTTGGAGAAACCTGATAAGGAGGGCGCGCGATTAAGACTTGTGGTTTTGGGGACCCACCTGAAGACGAAGCGGATCTGATGTTTCCTCAGATATCCCCAGCTTTTTCGTATCTCGCATAATTTTGTTCTCAAGTAATACCAAAAATCTCGGTTTTGGAGGAGGCTTTAGTTCTGAAAGACACGATTACATGTTATAAAAGAATTCCACCTGATTGGTTACTTCCTAATAGTCATCCGGCATCAGGTTTCAAAATGATGCAGAATTCCATAAATTCAGGAAATTAAGCAAATAAGTTCTCCAAGTGGCAATGCCCATTGCCATACAAGTTCAGCGGTACAAACCTTAAGCACCGTTTTCAATTACTTCAACGGTTGTCGACTTATTTATAGAAAGGTGGAAGCAAGGAACGTCAAGACTGTGCAAAATTCACTTCAATAAATCCAACTTCTTAGGTAAATATGAAGGTTATACCGCCTTATCCTCACTGTTTAAGCACCACCTACTAGCAACAAGGGAGTACCACTTTTCAAAACTTAAAGACACGAACTAACAGTGCATTGTGACGTCGTCATCAGAGAGCAGATGAAAGCAACCAAACGATATATGGGGATCCCCATTCATGAAATGACTTTTTCTGAACTAACTTTATCTCTAAAGATGATTGCTTTATTGCTAATTATGCGTAGTGAGTATTTTGCATGAATTTACTTGGGGGTTATAACACAAAAAATTAGGCTTACTAGATTGCTCTTTAGACTGAGCTATGAGTCTATTTCCATCTCGAAGAATTTGCGTTTCGGTATTCACCCGTTCGGTAGCATGAGCAGGCCATGGATCGATGGAGAGCGCCCTGTCAGCGAAATTTCCCGACTTGCTAGCCTGAAAATTGGTGAAACTTTCCTCATACGATAGTAAAGCCAGCACACACCACTCTCAAGCCTTCTCAACACCATCGTTCAGGCATTCTACGCTTCTTCCTAAGCAACACACTTTGCAAGAATTAACCAACAACAGCAGTCAACCTTACTAACATGTTACGCGTTATGTTGGTCAATAATTCAACGACACTGACATACCGTCAACAATTCTGCCAATGGAAAATAAAACAACTCCTCTTCGCCTTGATAGAGTTTATAAAGTGGGCCTAATCTCGTCTAAACAAGAGTAAAAGCGAGTGCCGAATCCTGATACTCTTGAAGTGGAAGCCTGCCTGGCTGTTCTTTTGGAAATTGCGTAGCAGCACTTGACCTGCCGGACCTATAAAGAGCGTTGCTTACCTATTAAGACGTAAGAACATTCACCCAAACAGGAGAAATAAACTCTGAGAAACATGTCCAGAGTTGAGACGTTTAAATGCGATTCCTCATAGTATACATCCACATGTTGTAGCGTACAATACACCAGATACGAACAACAATACACACTTCTATGCTTTAATGGCGTGATTAAAACTCGCCAGCCCAAAATGCAAGTCAGCCCCGTGTTACCACACAATACTAACGACCTTCGGAATCTCCAATTCGCAACCATGTTACCGATAACAAATAACAGATCAAGCCTATGCCAACAATCCTACACCCTTTTCAAATGGTCAAATATTAAACACACCGGATGGAAATGCAACTACTCCCTAAGCACAAACTTGCGTACATACGTCCTCCTCTGAACAACCCTCCATACTCGATTGACCAACGCGTTATTTTCGCGTGTACCCATTAAAACGAATCAGTTGTATTAGTTTCGACTGAAGTTTGATTAAGCCACACATCAATAAAGCACGCCAAATTTCAATACATCAAATTGAGTGCAGGCTTACTTGTCTTGAACGCAATTTTGATCAAAAACTCGAGCCTCCACAAAAGTCTCTTGCTCCAAACAAAATCTACCCACCCTCGACCCCTCCACCCTCTCTGAGCTTAGAATTTCTGCTCACAGGATACTGTCCGCCAGACCGAGGTACATAAAAGCGAACAGCACCTCGACATTGTTTTTCCATCCTTTTGCCCTAGTTATTTTATTTTTGGTTTTAATTTTTTCGGAACGCATTTTCTGGCTTCTAATCCTATATTTTGATTATTTGACATCGCTAAATGCTTGTTTTGACTTAGATTATACATTTTTTCATGCCTTTTATAATGTAATTTTGATCCTCCTTGCTTTCTGCCATTTTTTTTCCGCAGTGGCTCCTCTGCATTTACGTGTGGCATGCATTGTAGCATCCTAACACTTCCGGCTACGTAGGCGAAGGCATCGAGATGGGGCGGAAGGATAGAGATTGGACTTTGGCTTGACTTGTAGTCCAGTCCACGCGCACATGAGCTGGACAGATACCAATGTGACCACCAGTCATACAGGGATCACATAACCACTATATTACATGCATTGTGATTACGTGCATTCCGCATAAATGGTGGGCGTTATTGTTGGGTCCCTCACCCCGTTACACTTTGGTCACCCGTTCATTCAGTCGATCGATCGGCCTCCATTTAGTCACTCTGTTTACGCAAGACCTTACATAAACATCCTGCTCCTTCTGTGGTACACCCTTTCACATACACTGTTATCTGCGCCTTGGTCATACAAGTATGTGACCTGTTCATCATCTTATTGTGTCCTTTTTCATTCACTATCTTATCATAGCTTCCTTTAAATTATTTATACCACTCATTCACACCCAATTTTTAGAACTACCCTCAAACCTACTCGGGATTATTTAGAAAATTTGATAGCACATATGCTTACGACGACGTCATAACTTGATCTACATTGTATGCTCCAGTAGGCTCTAATCAGAAGTGGTGACAAACACTTCATTTGTGCAATTTATTGTCAAAGGTGTAAGGCAAATCTTGCATTTCTTTTTCAATTTTTAAATACAAATTGTTGAAAAGGGCTGTTACAAAAGGACAACCGCTGACCTCCAGCACCCTTGCTTAGGTTGAAGTATGTAGCTGGGTCATGCATTGCTTTGGAGTGCATCATCTGATTTGATGTTCTATCTCCATTTTGAGTAATTACTATTTACCTTTTTTTCCTATGGCTATGTCAGGAAACCAAAAATAATCATCAAGATCACACTCGTGGATGTCGTGCATTATTTACATGGATGCGAATGAACTCAGTTCTCCTGAATTGGGCAGTGCAAGAGGCACAATTAGTTGTCACTCATCCGAAATCGACTTTAATCGTACCAACAATGGAGGCAGTGACATGAATCCTATCTTGAATAATAAGTCAGAAGTGAAGAATCGAAATGCTGAAAAAGAAAAACGGATAAGAGACAAAGCAGGGAACTGGATGGGTGATGGTGACACGTTAAATTTTGAAGTCCCTAAGCGGGATGATGGGGTCAGTGACTTTACCAACTCAAAGGAGAAAGGTAAGTGTGGAGGGTTACAAAGTGACATGAGCGAGCTTTATGATGAACTCGAAGACTCTACATTCTGTGAGGACGATCCTTTTCCCATGACCAAAAGAAACCCACTGTATCAAACGAAAGGAAATGGAAGTGCTGTGTGCGAAGAAAGAGAGGAGGCGGAATGCACGAAGGAGATAAGAAAAACGAGGCCAGTTACTCCACGGTACATAGAGCAGGATGAGGAGATTGGGACTGACACTTTTTATGACTTATACGAGGAAGTTGGTATCGAAGAAGAGAAAGTCGTAACCAATACAAGCTCCATCACCCAAACGGATTCGAGGCTCGAGACAATTTTACGCCTTTTAAGAAGATCAGCAAAGTGGTTGCCATCCATTCGTAGGATGAATAATCGTATCTTGATTTGGAAAGCTTCCGCATCTGGCAAGACCAGGAGAAACAAAGGCTCCGCTGTTAAGACGGCTAAAAATATGAAGACTTACACTCCTGAGATTATTCATAATGCCATCCAACACAGAGAAGATATTACTAAGGTCGTGTCGCAAAATGAAGTGAGTTATGAAAGCGAATGGAATGCCGACGCAGAATACGAATATGATGAAATGACAGAGTGTGAACAGCAGTCTACAGAAGGATACCTCAATGGAATGGACCCCAACGGTAATGCTGACTTATATGATGACATTGTTCCAAAGGATAATTCTCGGGCAATACACTCCGCAGTCGATGAACCACTATCGAAAACCACCAACAGTAAAAACAAATGTATCGAAAAGAAATGCAACAGTGTAAGAAGGTTAAAGAGTGCAGAATCGCCGAAGCCATTAAATACGGAAACTGACTATCGAAAGCAAAGTAGTGAAGCTGCGTGTGATGGAAAACTCAGTGACGAGAACGATGGTGATGAAATTTACACGAACGCGGAACTGTTTAAGGGATTGTCCAACAAACTCAAAACCGCTGATAGTCCACCTCCCGTCCCACCAAAAATGTTCCAGACTACCCAACCCCATGGCAGTAAGAGGGGAACTGATGACAAAGCACAGGTGGCTCAAATCTCAAAGAAATGTCACAATGATATCTTTAATGCATTTGGAAGAAGACAACTTTCACTAACTAGAACTATATTACCGACAAAGAAGCACAATGTTCGGAGTAAAAGAAACCTCGGAATGCTTAAATTTTGGCCTGTGAGGCCTAAGCATGAGAAGAAACCTGTCAACTCTGAGGAAGTAAATAAAATACAAACTAGTGCTGAAGGTCATGTGGAGAGATTGCCTGATGGCAAAACTACTACTAGCTTTCCCTATGAAGGAGAAGGCGAATACGAGGAGTATTGTTATCCGGCTGAGTTAGTTGAGCCACAGCAACGAGATAAAGCCAAACTTCCCTACATTAAGCCGCATTCAAGTATGAATGAACCCAGGACGTTGGAGAAAAGCAGCGACATGCTTTCCAATATGGAAGTCTGCATGACTGAAGACTTTTATGAAGATTCTGGAACATCTCCAGAGCGATTATCTATGCACTGCCAAGGAAAACTTATGGATAGGTGTGAAAATGGTTTTAACTTGCAACCAAAGAGTGAAAAGATGGCGCAGACACCGAAAATGAAGCGCTATGAAGACGTGCAAAAAATATCTGATCGTCGGCTACCTGCTCCACCGATTCCAGTGGGTGATGGGGCGGTGAAAGCTACAACGAAGGTAGCAACACCAACGAGTTCACTGGTTATTGTAGGTAATCAGAGTTGTCTGCAAATAAAAGAGGAAAGGGGAAAGGAACAAGTATCAGAAGGCCAACCAAGAACTACTCCTCAAACCGGCAAAACAACAAGTTTAAATAGTCAAGTTGCAAAAAGTGAAACCCCACCTCCTCGTGGTGATATTGTGGGGCTGTTAACACTACAATCAAATGTTAGAGCAAAAGCAGACAACGAGGCTGGTTATCTAAAATCGACACCACAACCAAAGATAGTCCCCACGATTCCACCTCGACCTCATTACATTCCACAATCTCTCCTTCTTAAACTTGCCATTTCAAATGCGGTTGAGGTGCATAAACGTTCATCAACTCCTAAAGAAATTGAACAGTTAATCACTCAAACACAGGAGCAAACGAATGGTGTATCAATAGAAACAGGGAAGCCTAATGCAAAGTCACCTACGACAGTGAGAAACCAGGACCCAATCAGCAGTGAGGAGATAAATTCAACCAAGGTTGAGGCACGCAAACGTCTACCGACACCCAAGGAAAATGAACAGCTAAGTAACCGAAGACAAGAGCAAACGAACAGTGACCCCATGGAAATAAAGAAACTAAATGCAAATCCATCCACTACAATGGAAAATCAGGATTCAGTCTGCGATAATGGAACTGCCCTGGCGCTGGAGTGTGAAAACGATCTCTACATGCAACTGGAAGATTGCTGCACCTAGCCCGAACCACTGGTATTTCAAACAACCCTTTTTATCGACCTTTATCGGTTGCAAGACAATATGGCATGATGATAAATCCCTTTTGACTCCCTATAAATATGCAGCAAATTTTTCGCTATATAGGAAAATCGAATCGGCCGACTACATTCTACAATAAGAGGGAAGAATTGTCTCCTCCACCATAAGACATAATTACTGTTTACGCACTAACCAGTTTGTAGGTAGATTTTCGATGTAATCATTGCAGCTGAGGTGTCCAATTGTTACACGAGAGCGATTGCTCACTTTCTTATTAGTCGAATGTACCTTCCACGTGCTATTTCAGGTCCAAAGTGAAAAAGAAATCCGAACGTTGCACAGTTGCGACGCCAGCACAAAGCTAATGCAAGACTAACATTCCTCCCCAAGAAACCAGGGAAAGCTCGGGAGGCAAACAGAATAGAATGCTTGAGCTCATATAAATCTAGTTAGGAAAACAGCACAAATGGTCGAGGACTCGCCAGTTAGACCGCATAAAAGAACAGGTGCCATCCAAAGACATGAAACAGCCGCCGAGGTATAGTGGACAAGTAAGACTGTCGTAGCTTATGGTGCTTCTGCATGAAAACACCTAGTAGAGGGACAAGTT